>JARCZZ010035201.1:28159-65755 GCA_030323915.1 Brotogeris chrysoptera | reverse complement strand
CTATCTATCTATCTATCTATCTATCTATCTATCTATCTATCTATCTATCTATCTATCTATCTATCTATCTATCTACCAGTCTATCTATCTACCAATCTCTCTATCTATCTTGTTTCCCAGCTTACGCTTCTGGTTTGGGTAAATATTTATTCTCCATCAACTACAGCGGCCATGGAGTACCCTTAACTTGCGAAGGAGATATCAGCACTCTGTGTTACCAGGAAAAGACAGACTTTGCTGTCTCACTGATTCTTAGTTTGCACACATGCATTTATTTAGGTAGTGCAAATGTGCCTAAAAGCAGGTCACTTCCATTTGCTTTTAAATCTGATTTCAAAGTGAAATAAATTGACCCTAGCCACTGTTGAACTGATTTAGGATGTAACCAAACCTCCTTAAATATTTAGAAATAGGTTTAGTTAAATTGATACATTTCTGTGTGTAAAATTTTAGGTGGTCAGCTAATAGATCTTTTCCATCTCTGACTTTTATTATTCTAGTTAGTTATGTTTAAGCACTGGCATATGAGAAGGTCTGGAATAGATTTTATGCTGCATTTAAGATTAATTTATTCCATCTGTCCCAGGGAGGGAAAAAAGAAACATTTGAAGGAAATATATAATTAAGATAGTAACTAAAGCTACCACAAACTCTAGGCTCTATTATTTATATATTTGCCTCATTTAACTCTGTTTTATTCTGGTCTTCCACGTAATTACAGTGAAAAGTAAACTTCTCTTCAATAAATTCCAAGAATTTCAGAGGTTTTATTGAATGAGGTGTTAACTCCTGGCCTTTCCTTAAATTATCTCTGTTAGCTATGCTTCAGAGTATAGCCTATGTAGGGTTTGTTGAAAAAAGAAGTTAAGTTTTAATTACTTTATTATACTTATGAGGCTGTGATATCAGTTTAAAGATAACAACAAAAATATTCCTAGGTTAAATTTCCTCAGATTTCAATATTTTCACTAAATAGCATTTAACAGTAGAGATCACAAGAACTCAGACGTAAAAACACCAGGAGATATCTTCAAAGACACCAAAGAAATAAAGCACTCTGTTGTCAAAACCAAACGCCAAGCACATGAAATTAATGCTAGTTCTGCAGAAAGTTCTCTTGCTTCTAGTTGTGTAGGGCTGGATCTAAAACATGACTTTACCTCCTTAAAAGAGGATGTAAAGCAAATTTTTATGTCTGCTAAATCTATTATCATGATGAATCATACACAGTGGCCAATTAGGTGTCTACCTTCCAAAGGAAACTTTCACTGTGTCCAGACTGTGCAACATTAGCCATTCATCAAAGTTAAGCATCACCTAACTGCATCCTCTAGCTGCTATAACTTCTGTCCTTGTGGAAGCAAATGCACACAGCAGAACCTCGTCCTCATCTCTCATGTAATGGTCTTAGTAACTGAGAATACAGTGCAGGACAGTGATAGCTGCAGCTCTGAGCTGAAGAAAGGCAGAGTGGAAAGCTGAAAGATGAACCACATGATATCATACATGTTCTAAAACAGACGAGGAAGAGAAAGCATCGATTTCCCTGATGAATCCACACCTGGATTCAAATTGCAATCTCTTCTCCCTGAGTCCTGCCTGCTGCGATATCATCTTTCCAGCACCAGTCATGAGGATATAGTGTAAGGAGAAGAGCGTGAGTCTGGCTTTCCAGCCCAAAGAGAAGTGAGCTAAAAGAAGTGACTCATTGCCCCGTGTGAATGTCCTACCAATTCTGTTATCACTTATGGGATATTTTGAGCTTCTCTGCTATATTTCTTTCTATACAGTGGCAAAGCTTCTCTCTAGGGTAAGGAGAGAGGAGAAAAATTTGTCCCTTCTCATGTAACTGAAATTCTGGTGCTAAGGGCACTCTGCAGGGGAAAAAAAAAATCGCTTGATTTGTTCTTTTCTTGCAGCATTTTGGATCTCTCCCTTTTTCTGTGAAATTCCAAAAGAAAAGGGGACAGATGCCACTGCAGTTCCTTTTTGGATTATAAGATAAATTAAAGACTCCTCCTGGTTTTTGGGAGACAGACCAAGAACCTCGCTTAGGAGAGGATTCAGTACCATAGACAAAGAAATTACAAAGATGCTAAAGGATGGGATTTTTCATTCCCATCTAAAACTTTTCAAAATTGACTACAGTCATGCTGTCTCCAGCCTCTGCTACCTGGCTCTGGAGGCAGAATCTCACCCCTAATAAGGGGCTCTGGATTCCATTCCTCGTCCTTTCCATCCCACTCTAGATGTTGAATTAATGAACTTCTCAGTTTACAGGATCTGGGATTTGTAGAAAAGCTTTTCTCCTTTAGTAGTCCCCATGGAAATTAGCACTCTGCAGGTCAAGACTTTGTTAACATTCACTCACTACTGGACTCCAGGCACTGGGTTGTGGCTTAAGAAAAATTGAGGCAATTGCAGTGTTGGAAGAAGGAGAGTTACGACTTGGCATGTAGTTCAGTCTTCGTGCGAGGTCAGCCCTAACAGGCTGACTTTTAGACTGGCAAATGTTGCCAAAATATTTGTGGCAGTTTCTCACATAGACTTTTGGGTTGTTGGGATTTTTAAGGGTTATGATGAGGTCAGTTTCATTTGTGGTAGGTCTCCAGCCAGACACCCAACCTCCTAAAATTCTACAATTTTGATGTAAAATACAACTATGCAATAAAAAGCTGTTTCTTCAAAGCACTGATCAGGGAGTTTTCAGTGGAGTTTAAGGTAGTTTGTTTCCCAAGTCCCACTCTTTTAAGTTTCATTTGAAAACCATAGCACACACACTCCTACCAAAGTTCATGGTACAGTGCAGCAAATATGTATTTTATAAGTAAATTGCTCTTTTTTACTTGAATTCTAGTATATTAAAACTTATATTGAAAACTTCTAGCACTCAGTAACAACTGCTATAAAAACTCGAGTATTTGGAGTCACTTTCTGTATCATCCCAAAGCCCACAACTCAATGGCAGTGCAAGGATGAGCAGAGCTGCACCCCATCACTGTGCAAACATGTGGTTGGAGGCTTGATTAATCTGGGCAATGGAAAACCTTTTTCAGGGGAAGTGGAGTTGAGCTGACTCCATATGGTGGACTTTAAGGAATTAATGTTGTTCTCAAGCTGAAAATGATCCTATTCAGCCAGGTCTTGTGAGTGGTTGTAATCAGTGTGTTTGCTGCATGTAAGTGCCAGAATCAGCACTGAGACTTGGACTTTTAAGCAGGGTCTCTGTGTCAAGCAATAATGAATCAGTCCCCAGGATCTGTGGATTGATTGATACTGACATCCTAGGTACAGTATAAGAGGTGAGCCTTTGTGTCAGACCTTGACCCAGCCCTCACTGGTGTGAGAGAATCTGGAAGAGCTTAATACCAGTTTGGGCAGGCCTGAATGTGAAGCCTGGTGTACAAGGGCTACGTGCCACAGTTATGTGAAGAGATGTGGAGGTCATGCAGGTGACTTGCCTCTTTTTCAGTCACACTAGTCACACTAGTGTTACACTGCACCTCTCCTTTGAGGCCCTGCAAAAGAGAGTGCACCAGCACAATTCAAACAAAGACATCTGAGACTCCACTGACACTGGAGAGGTGCTTTCAAGATCTCAGATTGAGTGTATTTCCAGGTACCCTTAGCATGCTTGGCCTGAGGCTACTCTGATCTGTGCTGGCTGATGGATGGGGGATGTAGTTGTCTTCTGCGAACTTGTTGAGTTGGGAGGCAGTTCTTGAGCCAGAGTGTGTGTTAGGTGATGATTACATGTTTTGCAGAATTACAGAATCATAGGATGGTTCCACTCACCCTGCCACAGGCAGGAACATCTTCCACTAGACCAAGTTGCTCAAAGCCCCATCCAGCCTGGCCTTGAACACTGCCAGGGATGGGGCAGCCACAGCTTCTCTGGGCAACCTGTGCCAGTGCCTCACCACCCTCACAGTAAAGAATTTATTCCTGATATCTAATCTAAATCTCCCCTCTTTCAGTTTAAAGCCCTTCCTCTGCCCAGTCACTTGTAAAAGGTCCCTCTTCAGATTTCTTGTAGGCCCCCTTTAGGTGCTGGAAACTGCTCTGTGGTCTCCTCTGAGCCTTCCCTTCACCACGCTGAACAAGCCCAACTCTCTCAGCCCGGCTTCATAGCAGAGGTGCTCCAGCCCTCCCGTCATTTTTGCAGCCCTTCTCTGAACTCACTCTAACAGCTCCAAATCCTTTTTGAGTTTGCTTGAGTTTGCTTAAGTTTGGTTGGTTTCTCCCTTGATGGAAGTGTTTAGAGTGTATTAACACGCATTCATTAAAGCACAGTGGAAATGTTTCAGGTTTCTTGTTTAAAGAAGTGCTAGCAAGTGTCATTTGGAGCCACATGTAGGAAAAGTTTACCAGAAGAGCAGACAATGGACTTGGTGTCACCTTTATGAGGTCAGTGAGACAGTCCTGGCTTCTGGTGAGCATTGTGAGCCCTTCTCATAGACTCAGTGAATGATCATCCTATTCACAAAAGCACCCCTGTGCTGGTAACCATGACAGCTCTTGTTAAGTGAAGTTTTTCATGAAATGGTGTGCTTTACAAGGCAGAGGAAACATTTATTTTTAAGGACCAATCCTGTACCCACTGGTTTTTAAAGAGAAAGGATTGAACACCTATGGCAGCAGCAGTAAAGATTGTAGCAACATTTACTCGTAGACACTTCTGAAGGGGAAAATGGTCTTCAGGGTTTTTTTTTGCTTTGGATCTGGTTGTGACAGTAAAATGTTTTACTCTCAAAAGCAGTTACATTTAAAACCATGTCGGATCTCAAAGGGAGATTTTATTTCTTAATTGTTCTGCCATTTTCAAAAATCCAGTTTTGAATTACCTGTGATATAAATTTTTAATCACAAGATTGACAGTCAGATGATCCTATTAGGTTTCATTTAGTTTTTTACTAAAACTCTTCATCCAGTAGTTGTGAACTTTAGCAACTGTTTTACCAAGCAGTCAGCAGGAGTGCTTGTTCTGTGCACGATCTAAGCCGTGGTAAACACAGTGAAGTAGATCACAGAAATAAAACATAAATAATATTTGCTAGAAGATGTTTGATTCTGTTTCCACTTCTGAGAGTAGATTTAATGGTGTAGAGGGAGACATTAAAGTCCTATTTTCTCTGGCAGGTGTAGGAGCTCCTGTGTCCAGCGGCTTTGTACAGCCTTCCTTTCCTCTGCTGGGGGGGACTGAGGACATAACTACTCGTTGTACTGATATAGTGAGAGAATAAATCTTAAAATATCCCTTCCTTCATGTCAGAAGGGATATGTTAAGATTTCTATATATGATATCTCTATTCTGAGGATATTGGGAAGCAGTGATTGCCAGTGAATTGTGAGTCAAGAGTGTTTTGCTTTAGAGGCATCATTACTGATGATCAGCATAGGGAGAGGCAGGTGTGAGAGAGAAATCCTACTTGATATAAATGTGTGCTTCTATTTGTAAAAACTAGCAAGTAATGAAAGCAGAGTCATATATAGGAACCATAGAAAGAACATCACTGGGGCTTAAAAGAAGGAGAAATGCTCTGCCCCAACATATGGGCCAGCCAGTTCTTTAATGTCCTCTCACAGCAGGCAAATTGCTGAAAGAATGTAAAGCATCCCAGTTTTCTGGTTGATCCATTTTACAGGGTGGTATTTTCTGAGAGCTTGCAGATCAAATTAAAGGTCTCAATTAAACCAAGAAACTGCATCATCCAGTGACCTTCGGAACCAGGGTGTCTCATTGTTTTGCTAGCAACAGAGCTCCTCAGCAACTAACACTCAGAGTGAGGCCGCCTGTCTCCCCTGTTCCTCACCATGCATGCCCTCTTCCTTGTCTCCGCACTACGTGGAGAATTTGAAGGAGCTGATTTGATGGAAAACATGCCCAGTGAAAGAAAGGAGTGGTTTGTCTTCAGCCCAGTAAATTTCCTTGTGAGATTCACCTTCTGCTTGCACAAATACCATCAGCAAGACAGCAGAGAGGGACAGAACACCATGGCTGGCAGTGCAGGGCTCCTCCAGGGCAGAGGTTAGGGGCACAGCAGCCCAGATTTAATCTGCCTTCAGCTGCCGTTCTCCAACTGTACTGAAAGTTGCAGAACAATAACTGGACTATATAAAGATATGAAGGGCAGAAAAAAATCTGCCAAAAAATTGGCCCAAAAATCCATTAGCCAGAAAGGATTATTAGGAAAAAATATTGGATGCTATTTTTGTGGTCTGAAAGTTTTAACTGAAAATTGAATAATTTATTTTGGCTTGTATAAATCAACTTTTAAAAAATAGCTTTTATGTTTAAGGAGCTCAGACATCTTGCTCTGGCATTTTGTAAGAAGTTCATAAAATAGCTTCAGACCATTAGTATTTGTTGCTGTAAACTCATTCTGTAGCTTGGGAGCCATTTGCTTATCTCCAGAGTTTATTGCCACTCATCTACCTTAGTGTTTTGGATGGCTGCTCATCACTGGAGCATGGGAATGCCTTTCTTCCAAACAGCAGTGCCTCCTGGATTCCCTGGCTGCTCTGCAATCTTCTTTTATTAGAGACTAAAAGAATGGTTGTACGAGGTCATATCCATGATTCTAGTCCATTATCTGTCCCAGTCAGTAGCCAAAAGTGGATGTTTAAAAAAGCATAAGGACAGGACAAACTTCCCATGATACTTCCTTGATTTACCTCAAGATGCAACTGATTTTTAAGAAGGCCAGGGATCATGAGAGTGTATGAAGTGGATCAGAGCATAGGTACACTTAGGCCATCTCTGGCTGTGATAACAGTGTGACTATGAGAATGCATGGCTGATTTGGTGAACGCTACACATTCTAGTAGCATCACACAGCTAGTGATGGGGAAAAAATAAACAAGGAAAGCTGTCTTGGCAGCAGTTACACTCTAATTTCATTACCCCTGGAAAGCTACACTGTGTAGGCGACATAGCACCTAATGGTGGTTGTCTTCAGCTCTGATGTGCCTCAGTCAGAGCTTTGTGATGTAGCAAAACTTCTTGGTGAATCTGCCAAGACCTCCACACTGGTGGCTGTTAGTGCTGCTGCCTGGAGCTGGCCTCTGATGATTTAAAGGTATTATACTGTACACAGATGGGGGTTTATATCACCTCTGATATGTTGGTTTGATTTGACGGGGGAAAATAATTGCCTGGAAGAATAAAGGTAACAATATCAATCACCATGGAAGACACATTAAGAGACACCATCCCACTATCAAAGTTGTTAATTGCATCTCTTAGCTCCAAGCTGTTTGATGCAATAATGAAAGCCCAGATGCCCACAAGTGCAAGGAAACGTATCTAGATTTAAACATTCTGCCTTTCAGGGAGAATAAGGTCCTGTTCCTGACAATAAGAGTGCAGTGTATCTTCTCTCTATCATGGTATAGGATTTGGCCTGGCCCTGCACAGCCCTGCTTAGTTCCACTGGCCCTCTGGAGTAAAAGTATCAGTATGGCAGCAGGAAGAGGTCTAAACTCTCATTTCTGTTCTCCCCATTCATTTTATTCCTTCCCATAAAATTCCATCTGGCTGATCTGCTGGATGTACAGGAGCTGTGTGACTTGGGGTGGGAGTGGTGCCCTGCAGCAGGAAGTTCCCTACCTCAGGGGAATGCAAGAGCAAGCAAACTGTATTCAAACTTTTAAAACCCACCAACCCCCCAAAAAGAAAGAGAAAGGCCTAACTGTTATTGTGCCTGATATTATACTTACTATAATGGATCTTTTGGGAATACAATCACTGCCATAGTAGAACGGCTAAAATCTTTATAGTGTGAACCTAGAAATAATTATCCAAATATAAACATTTACTCTAGTAGTTGGGATCTGTTTTGAAATGCAGATGGAAATGAAATAAATAGCAAAAAAATCTTTCTAAACTTACTCTTTTTCTTTGATGATTGCTGGATTTTTTCCCACACTCAGGCCCATGCAGCTCACTGGCAAATAGATCCTTTCAGAGAGTCCAGATGGGCAGCGCAAGGGTAAGTAGAGAAAAAGGTTTCCAAAAACTATTCTCAAGGCACCTAACATGTAGCAGCTAAACGAAAGACAACAACATGTGCAAGACACTCTTAATCCAAATCCCAGTAATGGAGTTACACGATAGGCTGCAGCTTCTTGCCTCTTAATTTATAAAGGATCAAATGGTATTAGAGCCAGTCAGCTATGCATCATAGAGTGCTCATCCCAGCATGGCAGCATGTAAAATACTTCCACTCCAAAAAGAATAGGGAATAAATTCATCATCTCTCCTTTAAGTAGTTATTCGAGGAAGGTGATCAGCATGGTCTTGTATGTGAGGAATGTTGTTTATGTGCAAAGAAATGGTGTGTGACTTTCATGAAATAGTTTAGATATGGATGTTGGGAAAAATAGAAATGCACGAAACCCATGAAACAGCTCATTGTCTGAAAATGCACTGTTCATCTAAGGCAACACTATTATTTGTATCTGTTCAGCAAATGGCACCACTATGCAAAAATGTTACATTTCATTTTTAATATATACATCCTTTACATCTTTATGTGTGTTTGTGTATGTTGGCATTTCTGGGACTACTTACTAAGGCATATCACTGTACAGTGTGTTATGGATCTACAGGATATTTTCGGTATATGCACCATGGACAGTATTGTATGTTTGCAGCACTGATCTCATAAAATGTTCATTTTCAGCTATTTTCCACGACAGTGCTATAGGTCAAGTTACACAATAACCCTTAAGAAAAACTTACAAGAAAAAAAGAAAAAAAGAGGTCTAAAAACTTGTAAAAATTTGATTCCAAAGCTGTCAAAGGAAAAAGCAAAATACATGATTTTAAGCACTTGCCTTTGCTCAAAGAATGTGAAAAGAAGTTTTACAAGTTACTTCTGCTTGCCCAGAATTTGTTTCCATAACTGATCTCCAGAATTTCTACTCATGGAGTAATGATAAGTATGCCAAGTTTATTCACCTGGGATTTGCCAGATAAAACCTCATCCTACATTTAGACAATCACTTTCAAGACTATATATGTAAAGTTAGGATTAGGTTCCCACATAAAACTGACAAGATTTTCAGTGCTTACCGTCCATGGGCAATGCAGATGCTCAGTGTTCTTCAAAATTTACATCTCTTTTATTGCTCTGAATATGAACCATTAGTTCAAATATTGGTTGCAGAGGATAAAGAAGCTCTCAAGCATATAAGAAAGTGATGAAGTGATTAACAGAGAAGCGGAGGATCCTCTTATCCTATCCAAGGTTATACCATTCCTCTATTTTGCTCCAGGTTTCATATATTTCTTTTTTGTTTGTTTTGGCTCATGGCCCTAAGAAAATTACTTTTTTAGAAGTGTCTCTTTTTTCTTTTTTTTTTTTTTTTTTAAATTAACTGCCACAGCTTTACCTCTTCTAACACATCTGCAGGGTCCTGTCCTATTTGTTCCTCAAAAATCTACTTTTTTCTTGATACTCTCAAGAAACCACAGTGAAAATACCTCTTACTACAAGTTCCATCATCTGCCTATTGTCCTCAGACATTCAGCTGAAGTTTGAAGAATATTTAGTATAAGGCAGTGCAGGAGCACAGGAAAATCTTTACTGCTATAAGCAAGGGTTATGTCATCTTCTCTTTCCACTCTAACTGTACACAGTTCTGTGCTGAACATACGAGAGTAGGAGATTTTTGCCCAGAAAACTTAGTAGTGTTAACTTCTAGGTAAAAAAAGCCAGAGGCTTTAGTCACCAGCCGAGTACTAGCACAGGATAGAGGAAAAGTCTTCACCTGGGGAAAGGTTTAAAGGAAATGATTTATCTGTAAGGTTTGAAAGAGAAGAATGGAGATTAGCTATGCGTGAAAGCAGGGAGCAGTTCATTGAGTGAAGACCTGTATGCAGCTCCATTTTGTACTCCGGGGGAACAGGGACCGTACCAAATAGGTATCGGACAGAATGAATTTTCCTTAATATTAGGAACTCTTCTGACCATTGTTAGGTGGGGAGCTTAGCTGACCTCATCATCTTCTTCCTTTGCCAATGGAGAAGGACAGACACCTTCAGGGTGGTTCACATTGCATGGTGTCTTTCTTCATTGTTAAAGAAGCCTACACATGGGGGGCAGTAAAACTGTGTCCAGGCTTGTGATAGTATTCTCCTATAGATGCCTCCAAATTCTTCATTCTTGAAGAAATTTTATAATGCTAACCAATAAACGGCAGTTAGCGTAAACGTCTTAGCATGCCACCTATTTCTGCTAGACAAACATTTTGTGTAGGTAAGGTAATTTATCTGGTGTAGAAAAGTTTCTTTTAATAACTATTGTAGTTACTACGGTTGCTATATCGTGAGATCACCCACATGAAGAGGATGTTTATTGGATTGTTTGAGTGATTGCTTCCTTTCTTGCATTTTTGGCAAAGCTTTAGGGCACTGGAAAAAGTAAATGGACCAAAAAAGTCTTATTCACCTCCCCACCCACATTGTCAGCCATGATTATATCAGCCATGATATAATAACCCATGTTTAAACATTTTGTAAGTAAGGAAGAATTTTAATGGGTGATTATAGTGGAGGCTTATGGTATAGCTTGTGACTAATTTTGCAGTGGCTGTAGAAACGGTATTAGATGGCTCAGGGAACTAAGTGTGGGCTCTGGATCATTTCACTAGCCAACAAAAAAATAGCAGTGGTTTATAGTCCAATAACTATATACTGATTTATCTGCTGTAAGTGTCCCAGCGTAAGTGTAAATGACGAAAGACCACAGCCATATCTAGCCGCCTAGTAGGGCAGGAAAAAGGCTGGGCATAGAGGGAAGCCAACCTTCCCTCAGAGTAGGTATCTGATTAAAGCTGGTGTTGGTGGAGGGTTGAGGACACATAGGAGTTTGTTGAGGTATATGGCTAGGTAATGTTTACAAAGTGCTGCGAAGATATGAAGAGCTGTAAGAGCGTTGTCTTTGTTGTTTTGCATATGTTAGTAAATATAAAAGGCTATGAATCCTGCTAATCTGGTCTCTTTTTTCGCTAAGTGCAAGCTCAACTTTCAACAGAATCTGCAGTAGCAGAATATTTATTTAGTCTGGAGCGGAGACACATTGCTATTTGCTTTTCTCACTATATATACAGATCTGGTTATAAGAGGAAACCTTTCCATGTTATTCATCACATTGGTTTTCGAACTAATTTTAGGGCTGCTCTGCAGTTACATCTTGGCTTTCTTTTCTTTTTCCATGCAGTTAAGTAATGTATGAGGAACAGTCCTCACTCTACATTTCAGATTAGCCCTTGTGCAGAAAGGAGCTCCCTTGATCCTGAGTGTCCTGAACAGGGAACAAAAGATGGGGTATCACTGCGGCTGTTGTAGTAAGGCCATTGGGCATGGGTTGCCTGTCTGCTGCCCCTCACAGCACTAGGGACACGATGCTGGAGGACTATGGCTGTGCTCCAGGTCACCATCACTCCAACATAGCTATGGTTCTTGGAGAAGATTCATCAGCAAGTGGTCCAACTGCTGAAGTTTAGACACCCAGGCTGGGAAATCAATTGCACTGGACACCCTTCAGTGAAGAGAAAAAGGTCCTCTGAGTCACTTACAGGAGAACTTGTTCCCTTCAAAGTACTGATCAGCACACTTTTTGCAAGTAGGTGGTATTTTAAACATCTAATTTTAGTGCTTAGAGTTATTGAAATACACAACCTGTGTATGGACTTGCAAGGTGGATTTCATGCCCTGAACCAGAAAATTCATGTAATTAACATAGAATCATCCAGACAATAATGACCAAACAAGCAGATGTTGGGATACAGAGCTATATGTAGACTATTACGTGACTATTTATTGATCATTTATTCATCTTCATGGGTCACTGATCATTTCCAGCAGGGTGGCCAAGGCAGACAGAAAACAGCCACAAGGAAGGCAGATGTTGAGTGACGAGGTGCTACTGGTGTTTATCCAAATTCCATTTTGCAATAAAATCACTAGAAGTTATATGCTTCAGGACTCCTGGATACATTCAAGTTACAGTAAAAGTCCCCAGAAGCTCAACAGCTCTTTTCTGAGAGCATCTATCTTTAAATGGTGGACTTCTTTTTCTACTGCTTTGAAAGTATGAATGGTCAAGAGAAGAAAGTGACTGCTTGTAGAGCATTAGGAATCCACTCTAGCTTTCATCACTTAGTGGGATCCTCGGTCTGTGTGCTAGAAAATTAAGTGCTTCCTTTCCCAATCTGCAATTAAATGTCTAATTAGACCTCAGCTCCTGTGTCACTAGCAGACATCTTTGTCTGACATATCCCCATCCGTCACTGTCAGGGAAGATGTCAGAAGGGATGTCTGTACCTGGGAATGGAGCACAGTACTGAGATTCCCCACCTGGTGGGAATATGCCCAAGATGTGCAGATTTACCAGTTCAAGTCCCAAATCAGAGAGACTGAATTCACGTAACAGTGCATCTGAAACAAGGGTTGTGAAACTGGGTTCAGTGCCGTGTGAACACAGACTGCTTTTGAACCTTAACAGTGTCACATCCAGGTGCCTTCCTTCCATCCCCATAGCAGTTCTTGCTCATATTAAGGGATCTTCTGCAGGCATCTCTAGCTCTTTTAAGGCTCTGTCTGAGATTTTATCATACTTATGCAGCATAGCACATCCCTAACAGAATGTATATTCTGGCCCTCAGGGCCAGGGAGAGATAAGTCTGACCCTTGCATGAGTTGTTGTATTGAGACCTCACGTTAGTCTCACTAATGAGAATGTATCCTGGGCTGCATCAAAAGGAGTGTGACAAGCAGGTCAAGGGAGGTGATCCTGCCCCTCTACTCTGCTCTTCTGAGTCCTCACTTGGAGTATTGTGTGCAGTTCTGATGTCCTCACTGTAAAAAGGACATGGAACTCTTGGAACAAGTGCAGAGGAGGGCCACGAGGATGATCAGGGGACTGGAGTACCTCCTGTATGAAGACAGGCTGAGAAAGTTGGGTCTGTTCATCCTAGAGAAGAGAAGGCTGCATGGAGACCTCATAGCAGCCTTCCAGTATCTGAAGGGGGCCTATAGGGATGCTGGGTATGGACTCTTCATTAGGGACTGTAGTGATGGGATGAGGGGTAATGGGTTCAAACTTAAACAGGGGAAGTTTAGATTGGATATAAGGCAGAAGTTCTTTACTGTAAGGGTGGTGAGGCAGTGGAATGGGTTGCCCAGGGAAGCTGTGAATGCTCCATCACTGGTGGTGTTCATGGCCAGGTTGGACAGGGCCTTGGGTGGCATGGATTAGTGTGAGGTGTCCCTGCCCATGGCAGGGGGGTTGGAACTAGATGATCTTTAGGTCCTTTCCAACCCTAACTATTCTATGATTCTATGCTTCTACATAATCTGATTCATTTTCTAGTATGTCTTCATCACCTCCTTTTCCTCATCAAATAAGAAGAGGATTAGGATTGAGAGTAATTTTTTTTTTCCCTGTAGAGAAAATCTAAAGCCAGCCTATAAATAGCGGATGTCTGACTGTCCTAATGAAAGCAGGCTTCATATCTACACAAACTATGCTCTTTCTCTTAACACTTAGTAATTTCCATATAATCTACAGGCAAGTCTACATATGAGAGCGTGTTGTTCAAGGTAGAAATTGCCTGTATCCACACCTCTGTAGAAGAGAAGCAGTTATGGGAGGAATGAATAGATGTGACACCAATCTTGACATCTTTGATCTTGAACACAAACTTGAAGGGTGGGTGAGGTAAGCCATTATATAGCCAGGACAATTGTCAAGGAGAACAGAATGCTGCTCATTCCAGTATTGACTTTGCTACAGCTGTATTAAAACACAGCTTTGAAGCAGGCTGATAGAAACTAAGCAAAAACCCCACAAAAATGGAAGTGAGGAGCAGGAAGAAAATGGAGAGAAAATTCCTATGCTTAGGAAGCTGTTGCAAGAATTTTAACAAGTTAGTGACTTTTCCAGGGGCATGCAAGTTAGATGAGTTCTTGCTTGCAGAGACATCATTCTGGTCTCATGTTCTTATGCTATCGCCTACATAAGGAAAGTCAGACCTGAGGAGAGCAGCAGTTCATGTCTTTATCAGACAAAGTTGTTTGGGGTTTTTTTGTGAAAAGTTTTCTGCCTGTGCCTAGAAAAACCTACTGAAATTTCTAGGAAGTGGGGGCACTTTGTAGGACAGGTGCCTATGGGCATGAGAACACAAGGAGAGCCTGACAGGTTTTATTTCTACAAAGTTCCTCCTAGCCACTGTTGTCACTGCCATTCTCTTCTCTTTGACAGCAAGGGCAAATATGACCATGGCTCTGACTCCTGGGCACAGAGCAGTCTGCCTGCATCCCCACACTCCAGTGGCTTCATGCCATTAGTCTAATTGTATCAGACATTGGAACTAGCAAAGCCTTTGACTTGTATATCTGACTGGTAAAACTACATTAAACTTCATAAAATAGAGCAATCAAAAAAGTTTTTTCTGTGGACACCTCTATTAGTAATTAAATTAAGGAACAGATTGTGAATCTACTGAATTTGATGCATGTCTACGCAGCAGCTGGCTAATGAATGGAAGAAAAGATTCAAGCAGTTTGGCCCATCAAATGAATGTTCACATGACTGTGTTATAACTAAAGATTAAAATAAACCTGAAATCAACTATGAATTCAAATTCTACTCATCAGAATGTCATTCTCACTTTTCCCCATACAGCAGGGTCCACTCTGTTTATGTGCATTTTCCACTTGCAAAATCCAAGGCGCCTGCAAATCACGGAAAACTGAGAATGATTAGTGTAACAAAAAGGTGCTATTTATAGCAGCTTACCACTTATTTATTATTTCCAGTGTTCCATTCAATGAACACATGCCCTATCACAGAAGGCAGTGATAAAATACAGTGAATTTGTCCTTCATTCCAGTCTGATACCATTGTCAATGAGACTTCTGCTTGTTTTCTCCAAATGGCTTTCACAGTCAATGGCACTTCTTAAAGGGACACTGGCAACCTGAAGTGCATTTGGTCTCAGAAATGAATACAAAGTATTTTCAGATAGTGCAGCTACTCGTGATTCCTTTCACTTGGTGCCTTAGGGCTTTCTCTTTTGGATTAAGCTATACATTCTTCCTTTCCTTGTTCCCATATAGAAGATTTATACAAGCTGAATATTATTTTTTCATTCTATCATCCTGTAATGCTGAAGTTGAGGTGAGCTTAGCCAGAAACTCCAGCTGCTGAAGGATTTTCCTGGTTTTGGCTAGGATACAGTTAATTTTCTTCCTAGTAGCTGGCGCAGTGCTGTGTTTTGGATTTAGTATGAGAACAGTGATGATAAGACACCAATGTTTTAGTTGTTTTTAAGTAGTGCTTACCCTGATCAAGGACTTTCAGTCTCATGCTCTGCCAGTGAAGAGGAGCACAAGAAGCCAGGAGGAAGCAGAGACAGGACACCTGACCCAAACTAGCCAAAGGAGTATTCCAAACCGCAGCATGTCTTGCCCAGTATATAAACAGGGGGATGTTACCCAGAAGGTTCCAATTGCTGTGCAGGTCTTGCTGGGTATCAGCCAGTGGGTGGTGAGTGGTTGTGCGTTTTATTCATAAAATCATAGCATCATAGAATGGTTTGTGTTGGAAAGGACCTTAAAGATCATCCAGTTCCAACCACCCTGTCACGGGCACGGACACCTTCCTCTAGAATGTGTTGCACAAAGCCCCATCTAACCTGGCCTTAAGCACTGCCAGGGATGGGGCAGCCACTGTTTCTCTGGGGAACCTGTCCAAGTGCCTCACCACCCTTAGAGTAAAGAATGTTTTCCTAATATGTAATCAAAATCTCCCCTCTTTCAGTTACTTTAAAGCCATTTCCCCTTGCCCTATGCCTACACACCCTTGTAAAGAGTCCCTCTCCAGATTTCTTGTGGGACCCCTTTAGGTGCTGGAAAGCTCTCTTTTTTTGTTCTCTCCCTTTTCATTACTGTTATTATTGGGTTTATTGCTATTATATTTCACTTAATTTCAATTATTAAACCGTTCTTATCTCAACCCATGGCTTTTATCTTTTTCTGATTTTCCTTCCCATCCCAGCGGGGGAAGGCAGGGGAGTGAGCGAGCGGCTGTGTGGTACTTAGTTGCCAGCTGGGGTTAAACCACAACAAGGACCATGCTCTAATCCTCCACAAGGAACGAATGGAAATGTGTACACCAAGAAACCATGGCCAAGCCCAATATTTTCCATCCCTTTCAGTTACAATAACCCCAGTGTTATTTGTGGTTACACCAAACCAACAATTTTCCAAGAAAAGTAATTTTTTACAGAGTCTTTTGAAGTTTAGACATACTACATTTAGACTTCAAGTAGTTTGTCCCACTGAGATAACTTATATACAGTGTGGACTGGCTTATACACATAAGGCCTTGTCCTTGTAACAAGCAATAATATTGCTTGTTAAAATGCAATTTCTTCACAGAGGTGATACATCTTCCCCTTCCTACCCAATCCACAAAAAAACCACCCAATAAAATCAAGCAGAACTATGAAACAGATTGACTGAAATGAACAGAAAGAGATTAATGACATCTAGAGCAATAACAACTCAATCCTAACCCCAAGTGAAACTCAAGAGAAAAGAACTGCCTGTGAGGTCCATGAGAGGGTTGTTTTTTGCAGTCTTTGCTAGGCACAACTCATTTGAAAATGGCAATATGAAATTCCCAGGTATGTTATAATGAAAACAAATCCATAGAAGCTTTTTCTAACTTGTATTGATCTGTGCTAGTGCGCACCAAATCTTTGACTAGAGTGAATGTGTGTAAATCCTTTGAATTAGCTTATCCATATCAGCTTGGGGCCTAGATTTAAGAGCTATGCTTCTACTGGTAGATGAAACAGGTTCAAGGCACCATGAAATCATGACTAGCCCGCTTTTCAGCAGTTTTAGTTTGTATCAGCTAGTGCTCCATTGAACAGTACCCATCACAATTTGGGCAACAGCACAATCCTTCCAGCTGGCATAAAGACAAAGGCAGATATTCTGGGGTAAAAACAGAATTTGTCTTTCACTACTTGATGTACCTGCACAGATGTAGCCTCACATGCCACTGGGTGACATGCGCAACATCTAATGTTAACTGTTCTACAGTTTAGTAGCAATACAGAAATAAGAGTTGTAGTACTGTTTGTGAGAGCAATCACAGGGATAACCAGCAAGATTACATCAGATGTCTGCACATTATTAAAGAAACAACTGAAGAGCAAGAAACAAGGAACTTCGCCTCCTTGCACCTAGAGCTTTCTAGGCTTATAAAAGAAAGGACTAATCAGAAATTCTTTTCAGAAATAGCCTTCTGAGTTACTAAACAAATTTCTATAAACTGTGCTTCCTCTTTTCTTTGTCAAAGTATTGAAATGAATTTGCTGTCTGCTAAAACTGTAGACTTCTCCCCATCTGACTTGGCACTTGGGAGCAGAAATATCTCCCATTGATCTCTGATGTTGGCTAACAACCAGCATGAGTTTTCTTCAAAAGCAAATCCTGAGTTAATAATCATGAGTATTTAGCAGTTCATATCCCATTACTGAGAGTTACTAACTCAGTCAGAGAATGTTCCCATGAGAGCAATATATCCTAAACACCCAGAATTCTGAACATAAAAATTTGCATTGAGATGTTAAGAAATGAGATAGATATGAAAAGTATTCATTCATACAAAGTATTCAGTATTTTCTTATAGTAACAATTGAAACCTCAATTTTTATTCATGTGGTGCTTACAACCAAAAATGTTGTTGGTACCTCAGAGTATGTAGCCACTATTTGTGTTACGTCCTGGGACCTCAGTGCTGTGCTGGGCAGCTCAGCGCTGCTGAAGGGAATAGCCTTCAACCAGCTCTGCGACCCCAAACACATATTACCAGTGACTACCCCCTGTGCTGAGATTGGTGGGAAGCAGTGATCCCATTCTCTTTCCTTTGATTATTCATGGCTGATGCAATCTAGATTTACATTGTTAGTAAAGATTTACACAGCCCTAGCAATCTCTACAGTTTTATCTGAGAATGCCACCACGCCTGTGAGGCTTATACGTTTCATACCTTCCATGTATGAATCACTGATCTGTAGAACTGCCTGAGACCAGCAAATTGTTACTTAAGTATGCGAATCGGCGCTGGTACACACCTCCCCAGAAAGCACCGCTGCGCAACTGAGCCGCCAGAAATCTGAGCAACTCTGGAGGTCAAGGCTTCCATCTAGTGGTAAAACTGAAAGGTGCAGAAGGAGAAAATGATCGGAATGAGGATTTCTGAGGTCCTTGAGAGAGTCCTCCTTGTTTCTAACGATAGCTGACTGAGGACAAAAGCAAGAAAATGAAAGGAGAAAAAAAGACAGGCAACCCACAGCATCTCTGAGGCTTGGGACAAACATTACAGTTCAGGAAAGAAGGGAATACAGTTCACTGTGGTGGCTGTTGTAAAGTCAGGCAGGATGTTCTGCAGATGAACTGACAGTAGAGGGGTATACTGCATGAGCTGTGAGCACAACCCACAGCCTCAGGCATGGCAGAAAGCAAAGCCTGATCTCTGCATGGTTATCTATATTTTCAGATTTCATTTTTCAGTAAAACTGTATCTCTCATGGAGGGTGAGGAGAATGACATTTTCCAGATTACGATCATCCTGTCAAGAGCTTTTGATAATCTTTTTCTCTCACATGGTTTAGAATTGTAATCTGGTTCATAATCACTTCTGCAAGGATATGCCAAAAAGAAGAAACAGAGCCCTTCTTGGAAACTATAATGACATTACACACTCTGCAACAGCAGTGAACTCTCTGAAGGAAGAGGTCTGTGACCTTGTGGAGGTAGCTTTTGCAAGATTAGCCTAACTCTTTCCCCTCTTGACACCTCCCAATCCCCCAAACACCCCACCCACCACAGAACAATACCTGATATCCAGGCATACATCCAGACACACTGTGGAGGAATCTAAGTGCATATTTCATAAGCACATCAATAACCATAACCATATTCACTATGAAAAAAATGAAGAACAGTGACACTGGAGTGATAAAAGATAGTGTTCTGCATACTGTTGAAGTCAATAAGGTGAACTGAAGTGAATTAAATTATGAACTCAGTTTCTGCTGCCTCATGTTTTCAGACAATTGGATTTCTCTTTATGCAGGAAGAATTATAGGTGATAGATTGCACTTCATTTCCATTGTACCAGATTTTCTGGATGTTCCTGTTGAGTTTAGCTCCTGTGAATGTGTTCAAAGATCCTCCATGAAGTCCTTGCTGACTGTGTTTTGACTCAAAAATGCAGTGACCTTTGCTCGCTGCCAGCTCTGACTACAATTTGATCTGTTATTTCAGCCTGTGCATTTCTGTAACTATCACGGTTTCCTAGAGATGCTTTTTCTTAATAACGGTTTTAGAAAAAAAAATCACAAGAAGAATGAAGGCTACGTCAGTCCTTTCCATTCTGAAGTCCAGCAACTGTGTCAGGTCTCTTTCCAACTACTGTGCAGCCACTGATTAAGAATTACACGTTTTTCCTTATATTCAGATCCTACACAGCCGGTCAGCTACTGTGGAAGATGACATCAATTGACTGAAAATTCCTGGGAGGATATAAACAAACTCTCTTTGCCTCTACAAATAGCACAGCTTGAAGAAGTATATGATTTAACTGTTCACTGTTAATACAGGGGAAATGCTTTTTGAAGTTTCCCCCATCCTTCAATCATGTCTCACTGAATACAGACTGGCATGGCTGTGTTACAAGCGCAGTGGAAGGGTAGGTAGGAAGTGAGTAGAGCCAGAAGATCAGACTAACAGAGGAGAAAGAATTTATATTTATCTGTAACAATATGTCCTGTTAATGCTGGCAAATGAACAAGAACAACATGGAATCTGAATCCTTCCATTTATTTGCTGACCACTCAGAGAAAGGCAACCAAAACTAGTCCTGCCAATCCTGGCTAACGATCAGTAAAACCTCTTCCATTCCAACTGTCCATGGTGTAGTAACAACAGTTGCTGGAGCAAATGGCTGGTTGTGTGCACTTATAGTAGTTATGGCATTATAGGACTCAGTCCTTGTAAGGTGTCATTGAAGGTGTGGCTGGTTATGCTGAAAGGTCCTGACTGGCTCTTTGTATTCCTTAGCATGACCAAAGTTGTTCCAATTAGAAACTGCTTTTGCAAGTGTTGAAGGAGATGAACTAGGAGATATGTTTAAGAAACATATAGGAAAAAGAATAATTCCTTTTCATTAATTATGTTGTGGCAGCAGGGGCAGAGGCAGGGCATATAGGCATAGGCTGTATACAGATGAATTTTTCCCCAGTGACATAGTGATCTGAGCAGAAAAATAGTTAATATACTAAAAAAAACGCTACTGGGGATCCAAGATGTGTTTCTCTTTCTTTCCATCCTCCCTAGCATTCCTGTGATGCGTCACTTGTACATTCCCAGACAAACTGCTTCTTTGCTTCTTCAGTTGAACTACTCTCTGCACTGTTTCACTGGGTTAGCAGAGTAGGAAATAGAAATGGGAATTAGGGATCCAAGGGCAGCTATGAGAATGCTTGCAGGTATTGTGAGTGGGCTTTTTTTGGAGGTGACAGATATGGTCTGGAACTCTGTGACTTACCAAAAGATCCATACTGTCCCCTATCAAAAATCCTCCTTTGGACTTTCTTTGTGGGAAGGATAAGTGTTGCATTAGAATTTAACTGGAATGAGAAACAGATGATCCAGTTAAAGGTCAAGACAGACAGGTCATTTAACTGTTTGACTTCTATAAATTAATTTGAAAAACTGCTGCTTGCAACATCCATTCCTTATCAAGCTACGATGAAAGAATTTTAGCTATTTATCACATTCTCCTTGCAAAGACTGTATCAATGGGTGATGGATGTGACAGGCAACAAGCTAGGCATTGCAATAATTCTTCAGACATCTTTGGAACAAAAGACTCAAGAGGCAAGACAATAACTGATTCAACAAAGAATAACAAAGCTTTGAAAGGTCCTAACAGTGTTTTTGCTAAAAGGACACGAATTCTTCCAATGAAACAAGCAAAACCAACTGGTTGTCCCTTGACCTGTGTGACAGAAGGCAAGACAAATTTCCCTTGTGAAGCTTGTCACAGAGATGGAGTTTTTCATGACAGCAGGGTTATTTGAGGAAACAAAGGGAAGGAGGAGGCCAGATAGAGCAGGAGATAAGTGTAGTAACCTCTCACCCTCTGAAAACTGCCAGGCAACAGCTATAGAGATAGCCTAAAGCAGGTGGTGTTTCACTGAAGTGAATTTTATCACTTTGTTATAGGATGCTCTTGAAACTTTTCCCAAAAGTGATGCCAGAAGAAATAATAAATAAGTAATCAAAGAATTGACTGTTATTTCATTTGTGTGATCACTTCCTAAGCATTTCTCTGTACATGAATGACATTTCTTTATTTTTTATGCCTGATAGGAATGCAGTCACTGCTTTGGTTGGTCGCAGTCAGTGCTTATGCTGCAAGAAAACCTATTCAGTGAATGCAAATTTTGCATGTGGTAAAAATTTATGGAGAATATGTAGGGTCTGAGTCAAATGGAAATACTTAGATTCAAATTTAGATTAGATGGAAAGATGATGCTCCTGATTTACCAAAAACACTATTCATCCTCTGGCAGGGCCTCGATTTTCTGACTCAGCGGGTTTTGCAGGTCAGTGTTGCTTGGGTGCAGCACAGCTCAAGTATGTACCCAGAAAAAGAACGATCCCTGTTAAATCTGATGTAGGTGACACATCTGGATTTCACTGCACTTATGTCTAAATCAGCTCAAATGAAAATCTTTAGCTTTATTCTCGGGAAAACTTATTTCTCCAGTTTCATGCCTCAGAGAAGCAATCATAGCTATTTCAAATGCATGATATCAGAGTTGCTCTCCTTTCCTAAACTTTGAGAACTTCCTGAAAGAGAAATAATACCAAGCAGCTGCTGGTAGCAGTTTTGGGAATGAAGAACTCCTCCTGACTGCTATTTTATTGGGCTGAAAGAAACAACCTGAGGATTCTTCTTTGATAACAAGTTCCATTCTTCTTCCATCTTCCCTTTTAGTCAATGAAAGGTAGGAGTCCTGTGGTATTTTATCTGTAATAGTGGATGTTTCTTTTCACCCACAGAAGCACTGACATTCAGCGCCTGATCTATAATCTGGGAATGTCCCAGCATCTAATCTTTTCAAGTGTGTGTGGCCTTGGAAACAGTGTCACAACAACCACCATATCAAAACTTGGTATCAAAACTTAGGATATTATTTTTCTTTAGTATTGAACTGTGGGCTCAGCATTCCTGCATTTATTGATTTTCTCTTAAATCTCTAGGAGATTTTGTAATTTTTGTGGTGTGTCTTTGTAGAACTTCAAGGGAACATATGAAGTGGCAAATAGTGAGGGACTAGTGAGCAAAGTGTAGAAGCCTGTTCTGATAAATTGGTTTCTCTGTTTTCCTCTGTTTCGTTGCTCTCTCCGAACTGTTTACCCTTTTATGTAGCTATACATACATAGCAGAATTCAACAAAGATTGACAACTCTAATTTAATTTCTGAATTACCTAAAGTAACAAAAAGCTCAAGAACTTCACTATCCACTCACATGTTTTGTAAGTGTGGATTTTCTGCTTTACAAGCAAAGTGTTTTCACTTAAAAAAAAATGTAATAAAATATAGTATCCTGAATGAGATATGACTTCATGATAGAGAAATAATACCTTGTCATCTACAGTTTGCCAAAGGTTTTTTTCTTTGGCATCAGAGCTTTACTTTGTTTCAAGGATGATTTGACATTCCTCTGCATCAGTTACTTGAGTGAGATGTAACGATCAAGTCGATAGATTTATGTGCCTGATATAATATTATTCTGGAGATAGCAATGTGTTTTGACAAACAAGTTATTGTGGAAAACTTAAAATATGTGGGATCATTTTTAATTGTATTTATAAAAAAATTTGATTTTATTGTTTTGTGGTTTTTTCTTTGGGTTTTTTTGGGTTTTTTTTTTGGGTGGTTTTTTTTTGTTTGTTTGTTTTGGTTTTTTTTGTGAGTTGGTTTGTTTTGTTTTTCCCCAACTTTATATTTAATTTAGTTAAACAGGACACATACATTAAATTTTTTAACTTAATTTTCCTACCTAGTCATGATGGCTCAGAAATTGCCAGAATGACAGGGCTAAGTAGCAAAGCAGTTTGGGGAGTGATCATGTGGTGATCTATGGAACTTAGAACACTGCTAGCTACAGAGAAGTCACAAACACTGAAAACAGTAACGGGAGAAAAAGAAGTCACATAAAATAAAAAGTATTGAATAAAAGAAGTCAGATTCAAGTAGCCAAATAGAAACAAGGTGTGAGCATTGCCTTGTCAAAGTTAGTAATCTTAGATGCCATTAAATATTTAGTGTGGTCTATTTGATCTGCTTCTCACAAGCTTCTTCGTCAGAAGGTCTTTGTTTATTGTTTAATAGCTGCCCATAAACTTGGTACTTTGAATTAACAGACTAAATATTCTTTCATTTGCCATTTGATGAGTGTCATTGTGCAGAAGAAAATAATTCTTGAATAAGACCCTGGTTTTTAATTAACAGATTTCTTAAATAACAGTAACATATTCAGTCCCCAGCAGTAACACTGGAGAAGAGACCTGTGACCTTCGGTGGCTGAAGTATAGTTGCTTTCCCATTTACTTGAATAGGGACACTTACATGTACATGGGGACCAGAATTTGACTATAAGAAAATAAAACACTACACAAGAAACACGTTTCAATGTAAATGCCTTATAGAAAAATACCTTAAAAAGACACAGGGCATTCCTTTTCTCACAAAACACCCTAGAGTCACTTGTGATATTTAAATATATCCATTATTTTTCCCTCAACATCCCAAGTCCATGGAGCTGTTTGAATTGCAGTAGATACTCTGAAGAAAATATTCATTTTTTACAATAGGAGAGGAAGACTGTGCATAACCAATGAATAGAATGAAATAGTCATGTCTGAAATGACCCTTTATTACTCAGAATTAAATTCTGGTGTATAATGCAGTTACTGTATTGTTGCATGTGTTTTTTAATCCTTCCTTATTCTAACACCACTTTTAACACTGGGAACCACGTATATGTTGACACAGAATGAATGTAGTCCAGCAAGCTTTTTTAAAAACTAGCTATGAACATGCTTGAAATTGAGAATCCTCTTAAGAGCCTGAAACTGTTTTATCTAAATTAGTGAGAGGTCATTTTATGTTTTAAGTACTTAGTTGAGGGAGGACAGAAACATCTATGACCCACATAAAAAGTTTTCCAAATCGCAGTGTATATAATCAGATTTAGTCTCCACAGGTATATCTTCTTCTATGGTTTCATGAAGAGAAACTTGAGGTGGTTTTGTTTGTTTGTTTGTTTGTTTTGATGTTGTTGTTTGGTTTGTTGTGGGGTTTTTTATTTGTTTTGGATTATTTTTTAGCTTGTAGCCCTTTGTAAGTCCAGATGAGCTTAGAAATCAATTTGCTATTGAAAGGCAATGTTTGATCCTATCAGCAGTTGCTTGATGGAGTTCCCATTGACTCTTCTGTCTCAACTCTTTGGCAATAATTCCTTGGACTCCCACACTGATTTTCTTGAATCACAGGTTTTGTGACCGTCAGTTCACTTACAGTGCCTCTCTGAGGCTCACTGGCATTGTTCAACATCTATAAGCAAAGACCAGTATCCTCACATGTAGCAAATCTAAGTAATTTTTAATAAGGTTATTCTGGAACAATCTAATTTTTGCAACCAACGTAGTAAACACATTGTCTAGGATGACTATGACAGATATTTATTTTACACATTCAGGACAATAAATCAAAATCCCCTTGTAGCCTTTTGCTCTGAAAATGAAATAAATCTATAGATTGAACTATTTTTATTCTATGTTAGTACTGATGAACAGAAACTCTTTCCATCTCAGATGTGTAATTTTGAGGAGAGATTTTTTAAAATTTCTAACGGTCTACGCTAACATGAAGTCAACTTAATCTATTATCTTGCTGTGGGATTGAGTAGGATTTTGGAGATTATCAATAATATAATACCTCTATACAAGTGTAGTGCCTAGGCTGCTCACAGGTGCAGTGAGAATTTTTTATGTTTATTATAGTATTTTAAAGCTGAAAATTTGTGCTAGTATTATAAAGCTGAAAAAGTGTCAGATGTTAGTTTGTCTCAATTTTTAGCTATGTTAAAGACATTTCAACTTTATAAATTGCAAATGGGACAAAATGCATGTTTTAAGATGGCTGTGGTGTATGCTTAGTTTCAGTAAATGAGAGTTCCTGAGGGAATGGATGCAAGTTTATGTTAGAACATATTGTTCCTGCTGAGATCGAAGAGCTGTTAGGATGCTTAAATCTTCACATGGCACTTTCAGTGGCATTAACAGAAATTTGCTTGGTAGAATCTGAAGGGTGATATCCACTGTCTTTCAAAATAATTATTTTCTCAAGCACTCAGTGCTCGATCAGGATGAATTATGAAAACTCTTTTGAACATCGCAAATCTGGACATTACTACTTGCTTTTAAAATGTTTTGATTATCTTAGTCATGAGAACTGACCAAATTTGCTATCTACCTATGTCTAAGGCATACATCATGTTGTCACAGAGTTACAAGTACTAGCAATGCTTGAATATGCCAATAACAGTCAACGTTCTCTGTAGGTTTCAACCAAAAAGCAGTCATCAAAACCACTGTATTGGATGTTCTTGTATTAATTTAAGAGAAGAACTAATGTGGAAAGATAGGAATTCATTGGTTTCTGTTTGCAGTATTTTGCCAGATTAGTGCTTTGGAAAAGTGTTTCATTCTACAGCATCCTTTACACAAGACATCTTTGTATTGAGTGTAATAGAGACTGACATCTGAATCCACTTTGTTCCTAGTAATGCTGCAGTATCAGGTAGCTGTAGCCGTCTCCTGGTTACAGGCGGGTGAAACCCAGGGTGACCGCTTTCATCAGCTGAACTCCACCCGACAGAAACTACTCTTTCCCCACTCAGACTTTTATCCCTGACGAGGCTGGTCTCAACAAGCTCTTCCCAAAAAGTATCCCGTAGAGGGCTGGCTGCCAGGTTGCCTCTCTGAGCCCTCGGGAGGCAGCTGGATGGTCGCGGCGGAGCGGGAGCGGTTCAGCACCACGGTCAGCGCACGGCGCTACTTGGCCGCTGGCGCCGGGCGGGGACCGGAGCGGAGGAGCACGGAGGGAACGTGGGAAGAGGAGGAATTTCTACCTCGATGCTGATGGTTTCCACCAGGAGCAGCAGTCAAACAAAAGGTCAAAGCATGCTATTTGACCTCCTGTACTATATCTTAAACCGAGGAAAGGACACAACTGTTTCACTGACACAAATGGAGTTGAAAACGTGGTTCTGCATTACCATCATGCTCTTCGCAATGTGTTAGCTTGAAAGAAGCAATTTCTGCAGCAATAGGGTTTGGGCTTTTTCTCCTCATTTCAGTGAGTGGCAAAATTGTCTGTCTGCTGAGGGCAAGGGTAATAGCTGCTGATTACCAAATCTAGTGTAAAATTAAGGAGCTGAAAGAGAAAAGGTATAAAGGGGAGAAAGTGGCTCACTATGTTCAAAAAGATCCATTCTGTATTTCATCCCAACTCTCACCGAAGAAATGTGACAGATGACATCCCTTACTGTGAGGGCACCAGTTCTGCAGTAAGACTGATCCGCAGTGCTTCTATGTATGTCCTTGGAGGTGAGCAGGAAAAAGTTAGTGAACCACTAAAAAAATGCAGAAGTACAACCAGCATCGACTCTTGCTTCCAGCCAAAAGAGGAAGACAGAGACTGGATGTACTCGAAGACTCAGGACTGCTTGAAGTACTTACAGGACCTGTTAGCCTTAAGGAAAAAGTATCTTGACAACATCAAGAACTTGAAATCCATGCATATGGCTGCAGATCCCCCAATGTCCACAAAATCATCCAAAACTGGAAAGAAGTCATTTCTTCCACCTCCTTCAAAAGAGTATTCTAAGGTAATTCGTAAGAGCTTTTTCCATGTGCTTTATCCTAATCTATGAAGCAATTGAAGCTGTATGACCTATGTTGATTTTCTGCTTCATTGGTCTCAGGCAGTTGTTATTTTACTGTTACACCAGTTGGAATGTTGCTAAATACCTGAAGATTCTTTCTGAGTAGTGTGAAATTAAGTATTTACTGTAACGATACCACAAAAGCAAAACTGAAATATCATCTTTAGTGCAGACTATTTCCATGTAGCCTAGAAAGAAAAGCATTGCAAAGCTTTGTCCTGGTTGCAGCTTATAGATTGCATATCACTAGACATTTCAGTGGTTAATTTGACTCTGGACTTGATGCAGTGAAGAAAAATGGAAGAATTGCAACAGGTGGAGAAATCCATTCAGGTTACACAACCACAAACATGACTTTGACAGCAAAAGCACAGGTTACTCAGTGCAATCTTTAAAATGGGTAATAACAGGGGTGGTGGGAAGAAGGGCTGTTTTGCTGGCTTACCAATTAAGCTAGGTAGTCTTTCCAAAAAATTGTTGCCACTGTTGGATGTGTTACAGCAGATTGCCAGAATGGCTGGAGCTAAGCTGTTTTTGCAGGCATTCCTTAACCAAAGGGCAAGGCTCATGCGTCTAGGACTAGATAGCACATTTTTCAATTTCACGTTTTGATCTAATACCCTTTCAGTCAGTGGGATTTTTCATTCTGTTTTATTAGGCTTGATGTCACCCTTTCAGTGCACAGTGACTCTCAGAAACTAGGGATAATAGGAGGAAACAATATTCAGCTCAGTGTGCTGGAGAAGGCAGATGTTATAAAGGCATTATTATTTAGGGCCAGAGAAATAGCCGAAGAGATTAGATTGAGATATAGAAGAACGGCCTGGTTGTGCCAGCGCCAGGAGACGAATCTCAACATAGACACAGTCTGTGAACTGACTTTTTACACTGCCAAACAATGATTGGCTTGAAGTAGCAGAGATTTACAGCATGCCAGTTCCCTGATAAGCTGAGCAGTGATGTAGTGGAGAAATATATGACTACCCATCAGCCAAGTAGGAAAAAAATGAGTGCAAAATGGTACTAAAACAATGGACCAGGAAGCTGGGAGATATATTCTGCACAGTTAGGCTTCATGCAGGTTTATGAATCTCTGAGATTTGCCACTGAAAATACCAGTTAGGAAAAAACAAATGAATCTCCTACAGGCTGAGGCTAAAAATGCTGTCTTCTGACTGTGGCCAGCTAGATCTTATGTATGGACAACCCTGGTACTGACCGGCATGCTAACTCCATGAGTTGCCCCCTTAAGAACAGGCAGGGACAAGAGCAGGACATGCCACCCACAAGTCATTCTTGCCAACAGAAATGGCAGGATCACAGCTATCTAGCCTTGGCTTTGCAAAAATTAGAGAGAGGTCACGGAGACTTCTAGACTAACCAGAATCCTCTGCTTCCTAGCTGCGGATTCTATGTTAACAGGTTGCAAGGTTCATTTTATCACCAGGCTTGAATGGTTTTGTCCCTAACTACCTATTTGTGTTAAACTGCCTGTCAGTGGAAATTCACATCTTTCTCCTACCTGCTGGATGATTAATAGGAAAGTGCTTTGTCCAGACAACCTTGTCATCATGGGAGGTTTAATCCAAAGATCTCTAGGACCTGGACTACAGGCTGACTGCATGGATTCAGAATTTGCCACTTGAGTCTACTAAGAGAAAAGAATGGAGGGGTGGGTCAGATTCTGGAAGTACATAGGCATTTCTTTAAAATGGTTTCTAACCTACAAGGGCTTAGTCATAATAGCAGTCACTATTTTCAGTAGATGTGTGGTAGTATCTATCTTTTATCACTTCTGATGATTTCAATCAACCCGTGATGTCAGAAGGGGTATAAGCCACCTCATCTCTCTTCCTCCACAGAACAGGGAACAAGCTAGTCCTTCAGATCTGTGCTACAGCATGTATCCTTTGTTTGCATGTTTGAAAACCTAGGTAACAATTTTCTGACTTGGTATTGCAAAACAATACACCTAGCCCAGACAGGCAAGGATAATATACTGCTCCTCATTAGGTAGAAAACAGCAGGAAGTATTCATCCCATATGGACATACAGAATTGCCAACCAAGGCTTTATGACTGCTGCAACATTTATAGGCAGGCATTTGCTTTTTTATCAAGACACAGGCTCCTAATTTTAAACCCTGTGGCTTTCCTGTGGGAATTAGCACAGTGTTGAATGACTCATATTTTAGCACACACGATTCTTTTCCATTTCAAAAGGACTTTAGCAATTCAGATTTGTATTCATTTCACCTAATCCAGGCATTTTAATAAGATGCTTGATTTAGTAACCAAGTTACCCCACAATCCCTTTGCAGCTAAGAGAAAGAACTGCCTGCAGAGGAGAATTCAGCCTACCTAAGGCCTGACTCATCTTCCGAAGATACTGGAGCCCTGCATTAATTACAGAAGGAACCCCGCATGACTACATTTCTAATGTGTGTCATATTAGGTGCCTACTGCTAGGTAGAATAAATTAGGCCACAAAGCCCATCTGTCACTTAGCCGCCTAATTAAATGGACTGATACTGGTGTTCTGAGGGATTCTACAACACCTCGCTAGCAGTGTCCAAGTGGAAGATGTTTGCTGCTGAGGGTGTAACAAGATGGACATTTGTTAGACTGCTGTCCCACTTTCTTTGATGGCTACAACCTGTGCAGTAGTCTGACCCATGTCCTTTTCTAGTTTGACGTACAGAGTCAAATACAATGTTTTCAGCTTCCTTATACAGTTTGCTCATTAAGAGGTCATTGTGCCCAACCCTTAGCTAACCTTTTTCTCCCTATCTGATCAACAGGCATCCATGGAAAGAAAAGGCCCACAGTCCAGTTCAGATGTAAGAGAAGCAATAGCTTTCTTTGACTCAGTTATTGCAGGCCTGGATTCAGAGAGATGGCGGAGAGTTCCTGACGTGGATCTGCCAAATGTGGATGTTGATTTTGATGGTGCAGTATAAGCCAGCCAAAATAAGATTATTTTTGTTGTGCAAAGGGTAGAGGGAGGAGTAGCGCTGTAAGACCATGTTTGTTTATTTAATGAACACAGTTTGCCTCCAAGTTTTGTTTCCCAAACCTGGAACCATTGCATGCAGTATGTGAAAGTACAGTAATGTATTGCTTGTTCCCTGATGAAAGAGTGCAACTATTTTATGTGTGGCCATTACATGACCAAATGTAGCATGTGTAGTGCTGGAATAGTGCTTGCTTTCTGCTCAGGGATAAAGACTTTCTTCATCTGTTTTTAATTTTCTCATTGAGAAATGACTGGATGTTTTCTCTCCAATCAGCAAAAAAATAAGTCATTTAGAAAAAAGGCTAAATAGTGGTACATTTCCACCAGAAAGGAGGGGATTGCCTGACTAAATGAAGATGTCATCTGAGCTCATTATCTATCCTAGTATAATCGGTGGAGAGAAACTGACATTTCTCTTCTTTGTCTTAGGCTAAAGTGGATATCTGAAAGAGGTCGGATTGGCTGTGCCTTAAAAGTGTGTATAAAGGGACTAACTCTGACATAGCTGTGCATGTAAATTATCACTGGTGAACCATTAATACCACATTATCTTATGTCTTTCAGTTGCTACCAGCACAAGCAAACACAGTTTACATTCAAACTGGATCCTTCGTGCTCCCCGGAGATACTCACAAGATACTGCCCAGACAACAAAGGCTGCAAACCAATCTCAAAGAAACAGCCAGCAGGGAACCACTAGTTCTAGGAAGAGATTGGAAAGACATCCCATGTACTTGCCCAAAGCTGTGGAAGGGGCATATAGCACTTTAAAATTTAAGCCCAAAACACGTAAAAAAGAATATTGAAAGAACAGCCCCTCTTCAACTGAAGATAGAATATCTGAAATAGGACATGTAAGACTTGCTCCTGTTTTTTGACCTTTGATCCATCTCTTATGATGTGGAAGTGATGTGTGCAGTCACTGAAGGTTCTTTGTGTTGAACATATTTTAAGCCATTGCTATTCCAATGTTGGACTCATATGAGGGTTTAACTCATCGAGTTCATTGTGCCTAACAATAGTGCTTTGTCATTCGGCTTGGGGGGAACTCCCACTTGACAAGCCTTTTTTCTAGGGCTTTTATTGAAAGCAATGATTCAGAGATTGCCTGGTGCAGTAATTTCTCTTTTGAGTCTTTTACAGCAGTTCAAGCACTTCAGTGAATATGTTGGAGCTTTTGCACCGCTGCTTCCAACTTCAGAGCAGTGAAGCAGAATTTTCTTTCTTTTTGCATGGGAAAATTTGTATGTGCCATCATTGATTCTGTGATCTGAGGGTGTACAACAGCACTGAGGTAGAAGCAAGCTGTGGCACAAGCAGAAAAATCTGTAGTGAAGGAATCAGCATTAGAAACCTGTATTTGGAGGTATTGCTTCAGTGTGTATTGAAAAAAACAAGCTATCTTGTGCTCTGCTTGCTATTGGGAATTGTTCAGTCCTTGGATACAACATCAGGGGATTTATTACATGCAAAAGATGTATTCAAACTTTTTTCATACGGTTACACCACCTGTTAGTTTATTTCGATTTTAACACCCAGTTGCTGAATCTGGACATCCCAATGCACACTAGAAAAGCTTAATGTCTTGGAAAAGAATACTTTGAGAATAAACTGGAGCAAAGGTTTTTCTCAAATGCAGCAGACAATCTGCAGGCAAATCCACTGCATCAGCTTTATGTTATACCCAATATTTGGTGTTCTGCTACTTCATCATTAAAAACTATACATGAGGAAGAATGCAGTCTAGAGGTGTTTCTCTTCAGGCTTTTTAGTCTTAGAGGTGGTACCTCTTCTATGGGATACTTGGAATTGTTAAGGCCTATGTCTGACTGTTCCACTGATGCACAGCAATGTAAAAATACATATGAAGTGACAAGGCAATAGCACCCTATGGAAATACTAGCCTATGGCCCTTCAGATAAGGCAACACCATTTATATCGCAGCTATCAGACTGAGCCACAACCACCAGCTCATGCTTTGTCTTAAGAATTTGCGAAGGTATTTGTGATCACGCCTTTGCTTACTTTGATTTTTTCCATCTATTTTTCAGTTGGTGGTTCACTGTAACAGGTGTATCATGGCAGCATTGCTATGACCAGCTGGTGATTCACTGGTGATTTCCTGTCTCTATGTTCAGTTGGTTTTATGTCCACAGGCTTGGATAAATTTCCTAAGGCACTAGCCATCAATATAACCCATCTGATACATCATAAACTCATAAACCTTGTGCCCACCACACAGAACATTTGGCAGGTGGCAGTTCTTGCTCACTTCTCTTCCTAGTCTTTGGGACTGAGTTAATCAAACAGCATTTCTGCCATGATGTGTAAGTACCTCTCTCAGATCTCACTGATCTGGGATACTTTCTGTCATGAGATAGGAGAGTGCCAAAAAAATATACGTTCCTGCATTCAGAGCCGGCATCTCCTTTTTGATTAAAGCATTCTGCATTTTTCTGATGGTGTTCATGAAGGGGAGGAACTGTTTCTGTAGCACTTTAATTCTAGAGGTACTTTTACTGCTCTTTGTCTAGTGTGTATCCTCTTGAAAATGACCAGTTTAACCAACAGCATTAATGCGTATTCATGAAGAGATTAAGTGAAAGTCTACATTTTCTTTTCCTGCTGTTGGTGCTTCTCATGATTAGTCTGTATTCTCTGTACAGCCTTGCTGCCTTTGTACGTCCCCAATCCTGTCCCAACTGCCCTGAACTGAACATCATAACTGTCGTCAAAAATGTTCTCCCTTTGACATGATCGTTCAAGGCCGCTTGGCCAGGTCAGATAGCCGGAGCACAGCATGTTCCAAACACACCCCTTGTTCCTGTCATGCCTCAAGGTTGCAGGTCTGTATGTGTGTGAGAGGAGAGGGCCAGTGCTCAGACCTGCATTTTTTTTGGCAACCTTGTCACCCTGAAAACCATCTCCGAGCAGAATCTCATCTGAAGTTGCCAAGGAACATTTTTACAGAGTGTGTGGTCACCATTTTCCTACTAGAACCTGTAACAAGGATGGATTCTGACAGAAAACCTCACCATCTTTTTAAGTTATTATCACAGAATTAGGCGTGTGAATAATTAAAATACTGATGAAAGAAGAAAAGGATTCCAGTGGTGTTCTGCCCTGGGCTGTGATTCATGTTCATAGTGCCAAGGTTGTATGCATTGGAGTAGTTGATCTTTTGTTACAGTTTTAAGGATGCACTATGATGTGAAGAACCAAACTGCTTCAGCATGTTTGACCTTCTCTGTGACTTCGGTCTGTCCTTGTAAAACAGGTATCTCTGGTCCTCTGGCTGTGACAGAGGATCAGGGTCCCCCTACTGTCCAACACACAAACTCTAGTGTGAAACGTGTTTGCTTTTATGAGTAAGAGACAGGAGGAAAATAAGATGTGTAATTTCAATTTGAATTCTGTGATTGGTTTGTTTGGTTGTTTTTTTTTTTCTCCTTTTCCTAAAGATCATTTCAAGCCTGCTATAATCTTAGTAAATTTTAATTAAGCAAGTAAAATAAAGCGGTTTTTCTCTGAGAGCATTTTCTACCTCCTAATCCATAAATGTAGACATCTTCTTTCTCATTCTAGCGTATTAACCCTTGTATTCTCCTCACTGGACATGGCTCAGCTCCAATAGAGCTATGGAGAGTGGTCCTAGCATCTTAGGCCACTCTCTGGGGAGGTGGAAGCTGTTGGAGCTGAGGTCCAGAAGCCAGGTCTCGTGTTACCTGTGTGAGAAAATGGCAGTTGAACATAAAAGGAGCAGGAGAGAGGAAAGGTAAGCATCTCCATCCTCTGCGCGGCGTCCTCAGAGGAGCGTTTATTGTGGATGGCAGCGCCCTCTGTATGCCTTGAGAGGAAACCACGTTCCTACCTAACACCGACTCACTCCAGGCAGCCTCCCACGTTTCCAGGAGCAGTTGACTCTCCTTGGCTTCCCTGAATTATTTCACCAAGGGCTTTGGAGGCAGAGCTCTCTGCATGGACACTAAAGGGACCCTATTTACCTTGGGTAGGGTCTCTAAATGACCTTGCTGCAACATGAAGTTATTTTCAGGCATTGCAAAGTTGAAATTAAGCACTATTTAATTAAGCACCTACTATAGGTGCTCTGACAATGCAAATTGTACAGAAGAATTATTCATGACCAGCAGAGCTCTTCATGACCTAGATCCCTTGCAGAGATTATTAGTGAACTCTTTCAGTCATGCCCCCAGGCTCCCAGGCCCTGATAATGAAGTGCATCAACTAGGAGCTCTATCAATCAAGGCTACTGTGCGTGAGCATTCCCCACCGAGCTGATCCCAAAAGCTCTTTCCAAAAGTGCATTGGAGTAATGATCAAGATCTTAAGGAAAGTTTCTCTTATTTTGTCATTTCAAATCCAGGTCAGCTGAAGTACTGGGGTATTTCATGTTCTTCTAGCTACCATCATTGCTGAGCACTAGCTCTAAACAGGCTCTGGCTATGAATTTCTGTGATGCCACATCCACAGCTGTCCATAAGAAATCAAAGACACTGTGTGCAAGAATCCAGCAACCAAAGAGAGACGAAGTCTGTTGAAGAAATCATGTCCTAGAGGAGACAAAATCATTTTGTCCTTTTGTGTGCAGCAACTCGATGTAATCGTGATACACTCTAGTGAGCTGAAATTGTAAGTGTATTTGGCAGAAACAGAAGAAATATAGGCAGCTAATGGAAATTTGGCAGCTGGACAAGATGTACACTCTGGTTTGAATCTTGCAGTGCCATAAAGTTACAGTGAAGGCAGAAGGTGTCAGCACTACAGTAAGTAATAAAGAAAGTCCTCCAAGGTAACTCATAGCAGAGATGAGTAGTTATCTAATGCTCCAGACTGAATGGGGTGTCTAAAAATACTGGATTAACACCTAGCAGATGTTCTCAAAATCTTCACAGCTGTAGGTCCAATCTGTACTTCTGCTTGGGCTAATTCAGGTGAGTGCCTGTTATATTTTTGTGATAGAGTAGTCCACAAAAAGACGAAAGCAGCACAAAGCTGGCCAGTCACCATAGGGTGTGTTTAGGGGATTTTGCTACCTTTTGGGCCTGTAGCTCTGAGTTATGCACATGGCAAAGTGGAACCAAGTTTCATCAAGTCAGTAGAATGACTCATGACTTATCTTGAGTTTAACAGCTAGAAAAAAATACTCTTCTAAAAGAATTTTGAGGGCAAGCCAGAACATAGAAGTCCGGCTGCTTCAGGCCAAGCTGAAAAGCAGAGGGTAGAGTCTTACTTGACTGGCAATAATTTAGTGCTTGGTGATAAGTTTTCTACTAACAAACAAACAGGCTTATCATATTAAAAAGTTATCTTCTCTTCTTTAAGGCAAGACCTGGGATCATCACTTGAATGGCTCCATTATTATGATACCCTGGCCCCTGTCGGAAGAGGAGGTGACCTATTAGAGAATATATAAGAAGAATTTATGGAATTAAGAGATATGTTCTACCCTTTTATTAAAAAGTGAGACTGAGAAGGGAGCAAGACCTCAGCAAGTAGCCTACGGCCACTGCTAGGGATGAACTGCAAGTACCAGAGAAGTGAAATGTATGATGAAGCAGAAAACTTTCACTTGTAAGTACTAGGGACTGTCATTTGTCCCAGTGCAACTGCTCTTACAGATTTCTAGGAAGGTAACAGCTAAAACTGTTCCTTGGCCACACGGTGGCAGTTCATTCCCAGCTATTCTGCAGTCCTCCTATTTCTCTGATCAGCAAGAAAACGGGATGAAAGGGAAAAGGAAGTGTTTTGTCCTGCTTCATCAACAAACGGTCAATGTGTGTATCTGTTATTCACTCCTAGGCTCCTTAATTCACAAGCATTTTGTTTGGCAGTTTCCAATTAACATTAGTACTTTAAATGAGTTTATTCTTCTAGGGAGATGATTTCCGTAAGAATTAAATAACCATGACACCATAGAGGACACTGAGACCTCAGTTAATCATGTCTGAGGTACTGACCACTTGCCTCTGACCGTGTCTGAAAATAAATGGACAAAGTAATTTCATTGCCAGAAACAATGCACTCAGGCATAGAAAATATGAAGATGGATTAAACACAATAAGCAGAGGATTTGAAGATTCAGATGATCAGTCTTGAGATAGACCTGAGCTAAGGGTTTCTGACCTGATGCTGAAGTTCCTTCCAATGCCCAGGAGAATCAATAGATGAGGTTTCCAGCTTCTTGGGGTCTGTATTGCTGTTATTCCTGAATTTGTTAATCCAAGCTGTTCAGTTAGTCAGAAGCTAACCTGCTCCTGCATCAGCTACTGCTGTGGCTTCCAGGGGTATGTTTATACTTAGTACATGCATTCTAAACTTCTAGAGGTTTTTGGGTTTTGTGTGTATTTAATTTTTTATGCTAAAATACACATCTACAGTGGAAAAAAAGAAAAAAACAGGAATATGTCTTTGCACTGGTTATTACTCCACATCAGCAATAGGAGCTTTCATTAATTCAAATGGCTCTATGATCCCAAAGTGTTCCGATTAATGAGGTTCCCTGCATTAGTAAGGCCTTGGTATAACATCAGAGCTGGGACTACTCAGAAACAGGCACTTAGCCTGGGCTTGCTTGTGGTTTGATGTATGACGCTGCACCCTTTTTTACTGACAAACAGTACCATCGTCTCCAGGTAACTGTATGGGGAGCAGCAAAGGGAGAAGTGGATTAATCAACAATAAATCACTCTGTGCTGTTCCTAAGTTGGAGCTTGCTTTAGTATCACTTCACTGTGGAGAACTGATTCATCACATTCCTACCCTTTAATAGCTTCACTTTTCAGTTTCCAATAAGCAGAATTAATTTCTGCCCCCCCTCACCTCAATGATACAGGTCTTTGGAGTGCCAGGAAAGTGAGCAGTTCAGTGGAAGAGTTCCAGTGTGAGCAGAGCTGACCTGTAATTACAGCTGAATAAACTGAAGTGAGCATACCAGGAGCCAGATTTGCAGTCGCCCTTAGTGGGATTTTCAAAAGGCACGTAACTAGCATCAGTGGGAGTTAAGTGACTCTGACAATTGCACTGGTGCCTGACTGCATTTGGAAAAGCTGGTCTGGAGCCAAGCTTGAGCGGACACAGCTCCACTTCCAGGAATTAAATTAGACTCACAAGAAGTCCAGAATTAGCCCAGTGTGTCTGCCTCTAAGCCCAGTAACTTTAAGACCTTGAGTGGCGTAATTCTGAATGAAAGAATTGTCCCACACATCTGTTAGATTTCTGCATCCCTTCCTGCTCTCATCCTGCAGGGCTGGTGGTTGTTACTGATGTTCCCATGTAACCCAGGCCCTAAATATGTGTTGGTATTGTTCCTGGAAGTGCAGTTACTCACAAATCCAAGAACTTCTGTGAATGCCAAGTGAACTTGAGAAATCAATGGCTCAATGTCCAGCTGGAGACCAGTAACGAGTGGTGTCCCTCAGGGATCAGTGTTGGGACCGGTCTTGTTC
>JARCZZ010035201.1:0-19089 GCA_030323915.1 Brotogeris chrysoptera | reverse complement strand
ACTTGGGTGGTGTGGTCAGAGCATTTGCCAGTGAAGACCGAGGCAAAGAAGTCATTAAGAACCTCAGCCTTCTCCAAGATGATGAAAAGGAAGTGAAAGTTCATTCTTTGCAAAATGATATCTCCTCAGATATTAGATATGAGCTGTTGATGTACTACCACCACTAATGTTTATACATACACACATGCACACACATGTTTGTGTATACATATATATATATATATATATATATAGGTACAGTGGCCAAAGACAAGACCTCAGTTTTAAGGATCATGGATCTAGAACATGACAGGATTAATATACAATATGTTTATATACATTCCCAGATGTGCTACAGTTCAGTCTGTTTTGGGGGGACTGTCTTTGGCTTCTTTTTGAACTCTTAAACCCACAATTATTAAAAAAACCTGCAATTTGGTCAGCCACAGAATTTCAGTATGCTGAGGCAGCCAAGTTACTGCCATTTCTACCAAGCCACGTGAACTATAATTATTGCTTTTCTGTGTTCATGAGAATATTTGCAATGAAGAAAGCGTTGTCTCAGAAGTCACTGAGGTAGCCTCCAGCTCTACACAATGAAGTTTTGTACAGCAATAAAAAACATGTTTGCATTATTATGTGCAGGATCTTTTTCTGGCAACATTTTCACAAAACTTGTTTTCTGGACTTCGTACAGCCTCCATAAAACCCTATTTTGTGGGCAGAAATTTGGCGTTAGAGAGCAGTGTGAAAATGATTACTAAGGTTTTCTTATGTTTTGCTTTTATATTTATTTTGGGAAATTCTAATTAATTTAATCAATGCTAGGTTGCATGTGACAGTACCTAGTTTCATGCACGCAGATCTCATTTCTTTATGATGCTACATGGCTCTCCCTTAGAACACCAAAATGAACCTTTTGCTTTTGCTTTTGTAATGTTTCATTCACTGAGAATAAGACAACACATGTGCACATTGTCACAAGAACTGAAAAAAATAGCTTTCAGCCTGCTTCATAGAAACATGCCGAACTAGCTGATGTCTCTTTCGTTACCAGAATAACCCACCTAGCCACATATTTTATTCATTATTTTGAAATGAATACTTTTGATTAAAGGTGTAACAAAAACATTTCTGCAGGCAAAGTAAAATAAAAGTTCATTGAAATAGTTCAGATTTCCTTGAAAACCTGAAAACAAAACTATTTTCTATTTTCCAATAAAAATCACTCCATGGAAAAGTTTGACAAGTTTCTACAAATCAGATATTTTGCTTTGTGGAAAGTAAAAATAATTTTTTATTAATTGACTGATGCCCCAGGTCCAGCTTATTATAGATAAAGGTTTCTGAAGGTGTAAGGAGAAGAAAGGCATCCAACACCTTCAGGAAGGCTTTTTTTGTTTCAGCACCACATATGCTACTCACAATCCTCTCCCTGGTCTTAGTGTCTCTCTTTTGTCTTGTTATGTTCATTTACAGAAAGCTTGTAGCTTATTTCTGATCCTGTTTATCCAGAGAAGCTTTGAGCTAAAGACAGAAGATTCAGCTTGGCATTTCCTTCCTACACTGTGTTTGATGAAACAGTAGGGCAGTATACTTGGGTTGACCATAGAACTAAACCTTTATTTTAGTGAAATAAGTCTATAAGCTGCCTTCTTACCTGGTACATATAGCCCCAACCTTCTGTGAAATCGATGCAAATAGATAGGTGATAGACTGATATTTAATTTGTTTTTCAGAGTCTTTCTATTCTAATGTTGGAAATCAGGGGACACCACATTGTTGCCTTGATGCATATGTTAATATACCTGGAAATGAAAACCAGCTTAGTCAGCATTCCCAAAGTGACAGGTGTACTTCAGGACACCGAGACTGGGGCTTTGTGACCTTCATCAGTACTGTTTCCTAAGGGAAGGGGTTAAGACTAAAGCAGAAGTCTGGCATCTTGGAGTCACAAATCTGTCAGAAATTGAATCACAGAAGTTGAAAGTTTGGTCAGCTGAGGACCCCCTATAGTCAGTGGGGAGAGGGAGATCTTCAGAGCATCCCTGGAGGCCCAGAGATCTTCAGGATAAAGTGCCTGATTTCATTCCTTGACTACAGAGGGAATGTAGAGTGACAGTTTCCTTACATTAAGCGTGATGATATCCCTACATTAAGTAGCTTAATCTGGCATCCACAATGCTCATATAAACATTGGCCCCCTGTGATTTTTCCTCAAGACAATAGCAGCTGCAGCCCCTGCTCCCAAAACAAGGATGACAAACAAGGCTGTACATCATCCAGTGTGTCTTTTTCTTCTTTTCATTTCCTCTCTTACCATAATATCAGTCTTTCCTTGTATCCCACATCCACACACATCTGCAGACACACATTGTGGCATTATCTTTCTTTTCTTACAAAAAAGGTCTTTTTTTTTTTTTTAATCTTTATTTATAAATCTCCTTCCTCCCTTCAGCTGTGTATCAAGCAGTAATGTGGAACCCAGGGACCTGTTTATATATTTTTCCATCATTCAGGTGCCACTTACCTTCCACATTTTCAGCAGGAGGAAATGTATCATCAGCTTTTGTTCTCAAAGCAAAAGGAGAAAATTCATCTAAATCATGGAGAAACAAGTCCATGCTGAAACTCAGAACTATCTTTTTACTTCTCTCTTTGTGGAATGAAAGCAGGGAAAGAAGATTTTTTTTAAAAAAAAAAAAAAAAAGAAAAAAAAACAAAACGAAAAACCATAACAAAAAAAACCCACCACAACAAACATAAAAAAACCAACCAAACCAAACAAAAAAAAAACCAAGAGAAAAACCAAACCAAAAACCCTCACCAGAAAAACCCCAAACCAAACAACCGAACCCAAAACTAACAAACAAAAGCTTGAGGAACTGAAGAGTTTGTGAATATACTTTTTATAGAAAAAGAAACGTGATACAGAACATAAATTCTTCTGGAGATCTTTTTCCTGTTAGCACCCTCCATTCCCAAGCACCCAAGATCCTAAGTGTAATTTTCTGGAATTATCAGATTCTCTTTGTGTTGGCATAGCTGCTGCCAGTAAGAGCTTTAGTGTTGACTTCAATGGGAGCAAAGATGGATTGCCAATGAACACATTCAAAAATCTTTTCATTAATGCATTACTCCAATGATGGTAGCTCCATCCTTGTTCATAGCAGCTTGTTTTGAATCACTTCGTCCATCTTTAAATGAAGGTGACAGTGTTCATAAAAATGTCTGGAAAACCTTCCAAGTATCTTTGATACTGCTTCATGAAACAAGTTCTGCATTCATTGTGTCATAGGGCAGGGACTGGAGATGATGTCTTGCAGCAAAGATATGTTTCCTAGCAGACTGTTGGGTGTACAGAACTCTTTCTAGATGTTTAGCAATGGTCTTCTATTCTGTGACCAACAGCCACATTCATAGGAGAACTGATTATCTACATCTAAGGAGAGAGCATAGTGTTGCCAATGAATGAGGTATAGCTTCTTCCATAGAGAAGTTCAATAAGAAGAAGCCACAGCTGTACCTCAGCCCATACAGGAGGCTTTACTCAATTGTTTATACTAGCCTGTTATTGCAGCTTTCCTTTTTAAGTGTCTTGGTATGCTGGGACAAGTACATGTGCCTAAAAAGTATTAAGCATTGTTAGATTGTGTTGTTTCTATCATAGACTAATCTCTGGGTTGCAAAGGTGTAAAGGAAAAAAAAAAGCATGTGTTGGTAGTGCCATTGCCCCATGGTTTTATTTAAAGAATCTATGATCTGGATGGAGACCATGCAATTCATGATGTACTTGTGCTTCCCCAAGCTCTGCAGCTTGGCTTAACTGTAGGAGCTGAAGATGCGACTCCGTGACATTGTATCTCATGATGTGACATGGAATCTTACCCTGATGAGCCAGTGACACCTGGCAGAGACAGCTTTCAAACCAGCTGGAGAGGAAAAAGGAAGAGCTCAGGATCTTTTCCAAGAATTCGAAGACAGGAGAGACAGAGAACTTGCTGTATGCCATTCTGTAGAAGCACATCAGCTTAAGGAAGCTTAAGGAATCAGCTTAAGTGAAGGAAAAAGGTGGATGAAGGTACTTCAGGTTCCTTTGTTTTCCTCTGCTTAAGGTTGTCTTCGTACGTCTAGTCTTAAACTTTGCAGTTCCCTTTGTAACAGTGTATTTACGAGAGAAGTCCCAAGGTATCCTTCTTCTCTGTGGGATGAATTACAACACCCAGAGCTTGCAAGGACCCTTACATCTATGATGATGGGAAACAGGTGGCTGCGCATGAAGAACAGTCCTTGCCTGGGAACTCCAGCCATGAGAATTGCATCATAAATCCATGCCCAAGTACCACTGGTACAAAGCTTTTCAAAAGAGAACTTTGCTATGAAGAAGTAGAAGCAGAAGTAGTTCACAGCAGAAAAGGAGGATATCAATGGCATGGGCATTAGTTGATCTTCAATGTAGAATATACCAACTCAGCGAAGTTCCATACAGCACTTGCTAAGCCAGCACTTTTTAGCACTCCAGCCAGAAATGTCTGCCTGATTCTTGTTTAGCACACACAATTTGCTGCCCACTTTGCATGTGCTTATTTGATTTAGAATTCTGAGCTTCAAAGTGTGACTGCACAAAATGGTGACCAACAGTTTGGAATTATTTCTGCAAATTCACACCTTTAATTCTTCACTGAAAATAGGTATTCGGAAAGACACTCTGATTATGGCTACACTGGGAGGCACGAAAGCGCTCCTAAATTCCTGGATGCAGATCTTTATCTTCACCTTTCACAACTTCACAATGCACCATGTCCCTTGTCTCCCCACTCTACCTTTCATAGGCAGGAAAAATCACAAACTGGAAAAGGAGCTGAGATATCTAGTTAGCAGGCCCCAGACTTGTCAGTCCATGATGCCACAGCACATGTCCACAACATAGCATGTAAGTTTTTTTTGGTCTCATCCTGTTGCATATCATGAGTCTGTCTGTGTTTCTGGGCACTTGCACTTCTCTGTAAAGAGATGCAAGATAGAAACGACTCAAATTCTGTTCAATAGAGCTGAGGTTATTAGAATACTTATGTTGGGATGTCAAAAGAAACTTTGAAGTGAAATAGTAATACCATGAGTCAGTGTAATTCAGCTACCAAACAGGGAATGAGGGGAACCTTTCCTGTGCTTACAGGGAGCTTTTCTTCAGCTATTAAACCAGTTAGAATTTTGGCAAGTTAGAGAAATCTGTTGTCAATGTCTGTTACTGACTTAGTCAAATAAGAATAGAGGCCTTTATGAAGAAATGTACGTCTAAGAGCTAACTTCTTTCTCAGGAGAATTTGATTCCTGCACAACACTCTTCAGTGATATGACATTCACAAATACCTGCTCTGCCTGTGAGCCTATGCAAACAGTGAACATACTGGATTAAACGTATTACAAGTTTGATTGATTAGACGATGTCCATAAAGTTTATAAAATAAATGTTTCTATTACTGATTTCTTCAGTGTTGGTTTGGTTTTGGTTTGGGATTTATTTTTTTTTTGGGGGGGGGAGGGAGGGTGTGGGCTTATGGTTTTTGTTTGTTTCATTTTTATCATGAATTTTCTTCTCTCTAACCAAACAGAACCTGTGATGATTATAGGAAGTGGAACTGGCTAAAAATTTGGGGTTGATAGAGCTCCTCCAGAACTTAAACATCACTCCTTATAAAGTGACACGCTTTCTCTTTTCAGTGCTTTGAAATAAGAATGTAGAGATCTTTTCGATTTCCTTTTCACTCATCCATGTAAAAAACCCAAAATAAAAATTTGTCACTGGAAAATCTTTGAAATCATAAAAAATAATTGCTTATCCTGGATAAGGGTCATTTTATGTTTTCAGTGGTTTATTCCATACCTTGAAAGAAAATGGAAGCATCTAGCACCTCAGGAGACTGGACCATTACCTGAATCCAACTCACATCTGTGGGAGCTTTTCTGCTGTCTTCAGTGAGTCACAGGAATTGGGCACTTTATGACTGTAGAATTTCCTGCTGTCAGGTTGAAATAATAGGAGATGACTACCCGGTGTCTAGAGACACCAGTATCCATGCACTAAGGGCAGCCAATCTTGCATTTGGTATGAGAGCTGCCTCCCAAGAGATGATGAAACCCGCAGTTGAGGAGCTCATTCAGGTAGGGATGACTGAATCCTTGCTTTCAAGTAGATGCTATATATCAGTAGTTATTTAAGCAAGACCTCAAGTTCCAGTGAGCATCAACATACTTGCACTTCAGGTTAATACTCATGTTAAATGCTATGCTGGATTCAGGCTGTGGGGCTTTAATTTTGTAACAGGAAATACTTTGCAGTCCAGAAACCAGTAATGCACTAAAACATGAATTTAACAGTAGCCAAATAGTCAGTTCACTGACAATTTAGGGAAACAAGTACTTAGAAACAAACTCTATTGGTGTTTGTGTTTAGGGGTAACTAGAAAGACTTTTAGTAACTCATACACAGACGCAAAATAATTGATGCAATGGTTTATTTTTTTGCACTTACTCTTTGCTTGCAAGATCTTTTTATACAAGGGCATGTGTTTAATTGTTCATTGAAAAGATGGCATTTTGCCATTCTTTATTGGCCAGCTCCAAAAACATAACTTTAATTGCATATGCACAGAACACAGACTTCATCATGCTGGGTAACGAGGAGGAGAGAACAGTCCAGTGGGAGGTGTCCAAAGTGATGTTTGCCTTGGTTACAATGGGGCCATAATCCCTTCTTCTCTTTTGTCAATTACTGTCACCAGTGTGACAGTCAGTAGATTGCATGGCATGGTTGTTCAGTAAGAATTGCTAAATACTCTAGGTAGTGACAATGAGATGTGCTGTATCATATTTCCTTTTTGGTTCATACTGTCTGATCAGAGTTTGGATCTACTCTGGACCAGTGCTGACTGTGGCTGTTGACGAAAAGATGCCGAAGCATTGCTTGCTTGGAGATGCTGTCAACACAGCTTCACAGAAAGAGAGTCACAGTCTTCTCAGGAGCATCCACCTCAGCTCAGCACCTTTTAGGTATGGAAAACGAAGTGCCAAAGGGAGCAAACTAACCTAATTATTTTCTTCCCCATCACTTCTGGCTAAAGCAGTCATACAAGGGCTGTTTTGGTTTTGTCTGCTACAGGCTGCTTTGGAGATTTCATACAGGATGGTGTAGGACACCCCTAGGGTCAGTCAGTTCAACATGTGAGTCAGTGGAAAAAGATAGGTGCTTCAGGGGACAATCTAGCATGTCAAAGAGAGACATCAAGAGAAGCTGTAAATGGAGGTGTGAACAGTGCCACCCACAGACACACATCATGTGAACAGAATTATTTTCACATTACTTAATATTTCCATCCACCACCAAAATCCAGGTGCTTAAATGGAGGAGCAAGATCCTCCTAATCCTCACCTTATAAAAATCCTAGCAAATGCTTTACTCACACAAGAGTCAATTGTTGGCAGACAGATCCAGACCTTTCGGCAGTAGCGTGCTTCCCTGTCTGGACAGGTTTCCATGGGCTTGAGGCTTCTCACAGCAACAGGGTGTACTGAGTGAAGTAATAACTTGGAAAGGGTATATCATCCACTGCCTGCCGTGTTTGGACTTTTTGCTGGCAGGCTCTCCTCTTTCTATTCAGGCTTTAACCTGGAGAAAGTTGAGCTACAGATGATGTGGGGAGTCCTTCAGCACCTCAGTCTTGTATTATCTAGTGCTCTCTGCAAGATTGATGCATTACAGCAGGGCTAAATGTTGGACAAAAAGGCTGGAACCAGGCTTTCTGTGAACATGAAATAAAGTGAGAGTGCAGAACAGAGGGGAGAAGGAAACAAAATATATACAGGATGTAAAGATGTTGCTTGGTTACATAAACATGAGGTTTTTCAGGTATATAAATTTTGTGGAATAATTGAGGCAACATCTTTGAAAACTTGGGCATAGAATTTATACTTGACCCTACCTGCAGAATTATAACGAACCTATTTCCTAGTAGTTCTGATCCTGGTTTCCTATTTTACACTCAGGTTCTTCAGCAGGGATGTGTTGGCTCTGATTTACGGTTCGCACATTTTTATTGGTCATGGTCTTTCAGAATAATTCACAGCTAAAGCAATTTTTTGGGCATCCAAAACAGCAATGTTTAAAAATAAGATTTCCATGACCTGCAGTGATTTAGTACCTGGCACAAATCCTAACCAACCCTAAACTTAGCAATAAATAACTTACAAGAACAGCTTTCTTACTGTGGCATTACTTCCTCCCTTAGTGAACAAATAAAGAGTCCTACTCCGCATTCCATACTCAGGCAAAATTTCTGTTAATGTTAGTGGGACTTACGCCTCAATAGTCTAAAATCTGCTCTGCCATTGTCACAGCAGTGACACAGTGGATTGAAGCTAGACTGCCTTGCTCCCTGTGTAAAACCAATGATCTAAGCTGGTTATCTTATTCCTAGTCACTTTGGGCATCACTTCATATCGTGCAACCCAGAATTATTCTGATTTTATCTGCAGGAAAAACAACATCCAGTTTGTGAGATCAAGTAATTTACATGTTGTTACATAAATCAGGAAAAACACTTTTGTAATGCACTTTAAAAGTTGAGCACCATACAGTCCTTTTGACTTGTATTATGCATTATCAACACATGCTCCCATAAGAACAGACATGCTCATTAAATACAGTCACGAAATGCCATTTGCTGTGCTCTACCTTCACATATTTCACACCATCAGTAACTACTGTAAAGTGTAATAATAAACAGCAAAATAAGTGTGCAAATGAAGTCTTAAGTGCCTAGAGCAGATTCCCCCCCCCCCCCCCGAGAAGTCTTGCAAAGCTCTTTTCTGCTCAAAAAATAAAATTGCTAGCAACAAATAATTTTTATTAGCACTGCAGAGCTAATGGAGCTGTAGGAGAGAACTCTGGATTCCTTTCTGATTCATGCCTCACAGTGGAATTGTTAAGTTCTGTTTGTAGGATTTTTTATTTCTGGTGATGATGCATGAGCCAGAAAAGAGCAGAGGCCAAATGGTTGCAGAGCTGGCATTCATGAAGATTTCCTGGTAAAAACTGAGCAAATCAGACCAGAAGCCATAAATACGGATCCTCAGGCTCTTTTCCTGTTTTCTTGTTTTGATTCATGTGTGAAGTTTGGATACTTAAATTAAATATGCCATTACAGAGAGCTTCACTGTGTCCCAGTCTTGCAACATGACATGCCTGGGCAGTGTCCTACCCAGTGTACAGGGACAGAGGAAGGACAGCTCCATGTGGTTTAGCTGTGTACCCATGTGCTATACATTATGAACTACTTTAAGAGTGATTTTCTGTTTCAGTGAATCTGTACAGCTATGTAATATCTAGAGTACCCATTCTTTATCCATTTTTTTGGTCTCCTTTCTAAAAGTAAATGAGCTTTTAACATCTCTTCTAGTCCAGGAAGATCCTTATCAGAAGTACCAATCTATTGTATATTGACAGCTTGGAGGATTGGAGCTGACATTATTAGGTGCTTTTATGCCATGCTATATAAAAGGACATAGTACATGGGCAGCTGTTTACACCCAGAACAAATTACAGCACAAACTCACCTAGAACAATAAGCTATTGCTTTGGGTACCATTGTTCTGGCCATCAAAACGTACCCAGCATTAATGAGACTGCACTGCCATTTCAGATTTTAATTTCCTTTTGGTAATTCTTGGTCCCCATGTTGCTGTAGGTTTCCTCATCCTAACTTCCACATTTTCCTTTGTGCAGAGCTCTGCCAAATTAAAACTTCAAAATAGATTAAAGAAGAGAAACTGAAGAGGAAGTGAAAGGGAAAAGAGCCACATGCTTTTTGGGGAAGAATCTGCATGCAACTGAGGATGAAATCAAAGTCTCACTGCAGCCAGGCTAAGCAGAAAGGCACATACAGGGGGCCTGCTGGCCCAATATGAAGCAGATAAAACAATGTTGTTCTGAATTCTGGGAAAAAGTAGCAAGTTCAATTTATTTTAAACTGTCAAGTAATTTAGCCATTCTTCTAAAAGCCCAAAGAAGATCCTTCAAGAAATTCAATTCATATCACAGTGTCCAGTTATACCTTCTTTTCCCCTTCTCTGTTGGCTGTCAGTAAGCACACTGGAGAATATGAAAATGAGATAGCAGGATGTCTTTTGAAAGCAGGTGGAAAGGAAAAATGAAGCAATAGACATAGAATTAGATCTATGCCTCCCCATGCTTGGGAAACCATACATGTGAAACAGGGAAACACTGTCCTGGCCCAAAAGAGATAGCAACCAAGCACTTGGAAATGGAGGACATAAAACAAAACCTACGTGAATAGGATATCAAATGACATAAGAGCTGAAGTTTTCTCTATCTCATTAATTTTAATATTTTGGAGAGTGTTGGTGGAAGGGGGAGAGGAGATCCAGCAAGCACTCAGAGGCAGGAATAGAGGAATGTGTCTTGAAACGGTCTAGGTAGACCAGGAGATGGGCACACAGAAGGAGATGGGATCAGGGGAAGAGCATTGCATTGGATCAGAAGCACAAGTAGAAGCTTTTCCTGGGGTTAGGAGAGGGAAGTTCGAGGGATTTAGGTCTAGAATCATGATCTGAATGGCTGGTTTTGAGCCCCATTTCCAAACAGAATTCCCCTAGAATATGGAATATGTGCTGTGCCCCACCTTTACAAGTGGCAGCCTATGCTTGCACAGAAAGTTGTGCCTCCTTGGGACATGGACCACCCTTTGTTCTGCCAGTAGGAGCCAGAAAAAAATCTGTGACTAAAACATCTCTGCCCCTGAGAGGAGGGGACTTCACTGCAACATGTGCTTGCTTAGCTGCTTGTCTTTGAAATGGCTATAGACGGGGTGTTTGCTCCTATCCTGCAGTAAATAAAAAGAACAAATGTCAGCAACATACCATGAAGTGGCCCATGAACCTCAGTCCAGATGCAAATGCTTTGCCTGTTCCTTGGCTCGTATATCACTCCACAAAGGGATGGGACCTCACCATAGAGAAAGAGTGAAATACTGACCGAGCAAGAGCATCCGTGTCAAAAAGCAAATCAGCAGGATCCCACTTCCCATCTAGCAAGGTGAAAAAGCTATTGTTTCTGGCAAAGACAATGTTTTGAGCCTCAGGAGTGTGAAAACAGTTACAGATTTATAAATTCCTTCTCAACGCATGTAGCCATCAGCCTTTAGCCAGCACAAACGAGGAGTGCAGATCCTACATGTGCTGGGCTTGCAGGGGATGGTGCTGAGATTGAGAAGGACAGCTAAGCTAATTTCTCACTTTTGTGCCCAAATTACATATGGGGATAACAACATGAAGGTGGAGGAGCACAGCCAGACCAAAGGTCTGTCTAGCTCAGCATCCTAGCAGGAGCCAGTAGAAAATCCTTAAGAATGGGAAATGCAGAGACTGAGGCTCAGCTTGGCATCCACTCTTGGCTTCCATCAACCAGCAACTTAAAGGCTTTCTAGGCCTGGGGTTCTGTCCAGACCACCAAGTTTAACAACCATCACGGATTTACCCTCTCTGAATTTATCGAATCCCTTTTTGGACTCCATAGCTCTGTGATAGCTCTACACACACAAACACAGCTTGGCAAGTACACACACACTTTTGTGTGGATGTGAGGGTCCAAGCAAGCTTGTGCTCATTTTAAAGGAAAATAAAACATAAGAAAGCCTGGCCCTTAAGAGTCTTCCTTCTCTCCCACTCCTCTTCTGAGTCCTTGGTTTCCAGGTTCCTTAGCACACTAGGTGTTGCTTCTTCCAGAGGTAGGTGCTTGGGCAGCGAGGGCAGTGCTGGCAAGCATGGGCAGTGAGGTGGCCCCTGTCATAGAACACACCGATGGCAAGCAGCTGCTCACCACAGGCAGCACTGCCAGCAGTGAGTACATCAAAGTCATTTTAAAATGGTTCTGATACTTTATTTCGTACAAATGGAGGTGGTCTGGGGATGATCCGGAGTAGCCTAGTAAAGAGAAGTCATACTTCATCTGATTGCTATAGCAAATAGTGCCCTGAGGGCCACATGTTTTGGGTTTTCTTTCCACACCATTTATGTGCTCCACTTTTCCTGATTGCTCTGGGAGTGAGGAAACTAAGACCCTTCAAAACCTGGCCATTTGATTTCCTACTTGAGTTCCCCACATCCTTAACTATTTACCTCTGTTTGAGAGACAGGAGGAGAGATGGAAGCTGTGGCTTTATTTACTGACCTGGGTTTGGACCTAGTCCCTGGCTATTCCTAGGGTAAAGACTCACGATTGCCAATGCCAGTGGAATTCTGTGCTCCAGCCTGGTGGAGCAGCAGAGCAGCCATGGGATTTGGTAGTGGGGATTTATGTTAGTACTAAACCCAAAAATAGCTAAAGGGCATTACTACCAGGTTCCCAAAACAGCAAGCCATGCTAAAAGCCAGATTTCAAATTTTGCGCTATGTGGGACACTTTAAAGTCAGTTGAAGCAATTTTATTACCTGTTTTGTTAACACTGCTACCATTAAATACAACACTAATCTGGTCTGGTCACAGCAGAGTTCACACTTTCATGGGTCGATGACAAATTACTATGAGGGTCATTTACTTTGTGTGGAACAAACTATCACCTGCTGATGCCAAATCACCTCCATCCAATAGCGATTTGCCCTGCAGCAGCCTCACTTCCAAGTCACAAAGTCACCTTCATTGCTGAGTTTGCAGACTTTGGAATCTCCTAAGGACATCAAAAAACTATGATTGCCTTCATGAGGAAATGAAGGTGGATGAGTCACTAGACGTCCAAGGGAAAAAAGGGGAAAAAGAATGCAGGCGTCTTGTGCTTCTACAATCTTGCTGCCTCAGCCCATCATCCTCACCTCTGGTCTGCTGGGTAGCAGTCACAAAGCAGAAAAGCAGCATTCCCAACACTTTGTGCTCCACTTCTTTGGTCTGACATGTTCTTTCAAGCCACCTCATGCATTTGCTGTGCCTGGTTTTGTGCTTCAGCCCTCCTGCCTTCCTCTGCCTTCCATAAGCAAGTTTCTATCATGCTTTTGCTCTAAGGCGTTTGTTTTGCTTCTTTTCCTACGTGTCCTGTAGAACTTGTGATATGGCATGTGACAAAAGAAATCAGAAGAGAAGTAGCAGTCTTGTCAGCGCTGTTTGCAACGAACAAGCCCTACCCAGGAGAACAAGAGAGTTCCACACGCATCTAAGAAAAAGGCTTGTCAACTTCACCAGAGTTTTCTCCTGGGGTGGCTAACAAGCTAGATCTGTTCACACGGAGCACTGCTTGGAGATTTTCCTGGCACTTTTTTTAACACCTCTTTTTGTTCTCACTTGTTATCTGCCAGCAGCTGAAGCCAGTTGGCTTAATGGAGAGTGTATGAGAGGGAACAATGAAGAATGGCTTTCCAATCAGACAAGGACGCAGAGCTTTAGCAATGGCAACAGATATCCTAGGCTTAGTGTTTTGTTATAATACATGGAAAAGAAGGAACAATAAATCGCAGAAAGCCTGATATTGAACACTTCAATGAAACAAGATGGTGAGTTTTAGGTCCAGGCTATAAGAATGCCAATACTATGTAATAAATAAAGCAAACAGAAGTGTTCAGTGCTTTTGCTAGTGAGTTCCAAAATGAAAAAAAAAATAAAAAAGAAAAGAAAAAGAGGGTAAGTCTTACTGCTTATTTTTAAGGAATCAAGTGAGAGTCTAGAGCCTTTCTCTTTGGCTGCTAATATAATGTCATGAAATGGTGACTGCCCTTTAAAGGAGGAAAGAGCCCCCAAACTTTGGTGTGCTAATATGACATTCGCTGAGAGACTACTCTAATAAAAAACACACAGGATGAGGGCAGGTGTCTACAGGCTGGATCTGGAGCCATAATTCAAGTCCTGTGCTATACTGAAGATTCAGAAGTAACGTTCACCAAGGACTTTGGCTCCCTTGCTTAATTTCATTCACAAGTGAAGCGCAGCACAAAGTTAAGCACAGGGAGCCAGAGATCCGGTAGTAGGCGGCCCATGTAATACTTTGGCTAGGAAACCAAGATTGTGTCGTTCTCTAAGTTCTGGAACAGCAAGTACCTAAGAGTTATTACTTACAGCTATAGGAAATATTTTGAACCTGGGTCTCTGTGACCTATGGAGACTAGGAATGCCTCTTATTAGCAGACTTAAATCCACCAAACCATGATGTGTCCTTCCCTTAGAAAAACTTTCAGGGATCTGCAAATAGGGAAGAAAAAACTTGGGAGCCACAAATTTAATGAATTGAATAGAGCTGTTATTTCTGGCACTAACACCTGCTTTATTCTCATGCTGATAGGCTCTGTCACTCATTGATGTTTGTGCAGACCTGCCTGAATGTTCTGCCTGTGATTTCCTCCTCTTCTGCTTCAGGCATTCCCAAGGTCAGACCCCATAAACAGTTCACAGTAGCTTGGTTACTCCTTGGCAAAATCTAGCCCCTTCATTGTGAGAGCACCAGATGCCTCACTGGGCTGCATAAGCACCATTTGATTTTGCTCAAGGGGAAGGAGACACAGAAATACAAAATGGCTTGGCAAAGATCAGAATGTGAACAAGAGAAATCTGGGACTCTCGATCTCCTCAACATCTTCCTTTCTGTTAGGTCATCCATAGAAAAGCTCCCACAAGCACTCCCAAGCCCATCCTTGGGAGACATGAGTGCTCATGGCTCCAGCAGTGCTGGCAAACGTTAACTCACACTGTCCTATCTCCACTTCTAACCCCCCTTCTGGAAACCAGGTGAAGGCAGTGCTGAGCTGTGTTTATTATTATGTCCTGTTGTAGCTGGCTGTGTTAACCACATTCGCACAAATTCCGGAGTTGTGTGACCCAGCAGTGGTGGGCAAAGCGCGCAAGAGTTCATGTGGATGTACCTTCATGGATGTCATGACCTTCACTAGGCTTGGCATTCAGCATCAGGGCATTTACCTAGCCCAAGCAAAGGATACAGAGAACAGGGGACAGAGGGAAAGTCCCAATGCCATTTCATCTCTTTGTGCTTCTGAGACATGCAAAGATGAGCTAAGAGAGGAATAGGACAACTGGGGGGCTGGGGGATGATGGGGCTGAAGAAACAAGAAACCTACAAATGACATTAGAGTGGAATGTAGCAATTCCTGAATTACAGACCAGCTCAATGGGACAGGGGAGGAAGGTATTCTGAGATGTCCCTGCTGGCCCAGTAGGACAGTTTGCTCATTTGTTTAGATTCTTCATGGCCACACAGTGTTATCACAGCTCACAAGCTCCCTCTTGAAAGGAACAGCAAATGGGACCAGGTATGGTTGGATGGCCACAGCCATGTGGTGAATAAACAGCCAGTGCCAGGAAATGGGCTCTGAGCTTTAGAAAGGAAATGTTCAGCTCTAGCAGCCTTGAACTTCTAGCTCGTTTTTAGGTTTTATGCCTGGTTGTGTCATTTCACGTATGTGTTAAAAGAAACAGAAGCATTAATGTCTTCTGACGTCTAGCGTTAAGAGTACAATATCTTTGAAGGATAGTCCAAGGAAGTTCTCCAAGCTCTTCCATGACCTAGAAAAAATTGCTAAGCCTCCATCCTCAGAGGAATGTTGTCTGTGTCCAAATGACACAAAGGGAGAAGATGAGTATTTCATAGATGTGGGATTTCCCTGCTCAGTAAATGAGATATGGTATACATGCTCCCAGCAAATATACTCTTAACCCTTCTGTGATGCTCTTAAACCAGGACCTGTATGGATGCAAGGGACTACAAATTTGAGCACCATGGAGTTGCTTGAATGCCTTGCAAGATGTCCTCTCCTCAGGAGAGCAGAACCACCTCCTTCCAGCTATCTCCCTCCTCCATCTTATGGACCACATCTTATCTCAAGAGGCCTGGTAATGAATATGCTTTGATTAAGGCCACTGAGAATTATTGATTTTCCACCTGGAGAGGAGACTATGAGTTGAACTGACACAGAAAGAAAAAAAAAATCCCTATACTCATCAGAATGAAACAATTCTGTCTGACTGAAGCATTTGAAGTGACCCCAAATAAATGCTTTCCTTCCATTGCCTTGGGCCTTTAAAAAAGGCAAAGAGGCAAAGACAGAGGGGGAGGCTAGGTGTCCTAGCCAAAGCTGTTCAAAGAAATGCTGTCTTTCTCCTCACTTTGTTGATGAAGGTCTTAAACAATAATGAGAAGGGGCTCATGCCTGGGGTGTGTACAAATGGGCTTTAAACCTTTGGTCTGCTCAGTTCATGCTAACTTGCATTAACATCTTGTGCGAAGGTGACAAGATGGACTTATGCTTTGGGTGTTGATGTTGTTCCACTTTCTAGAAATGGTAAGTGTGCAGGCAAGAGGAAGTAAAAGTGTGATGAGGAGAACTTGAGGTTGAAGCTGAAGGAAGTGAGATCCAGCTGCAGGCAGTGAACACCCATCTAGTTGCGCCTGACACTGGGAATGACTGAAAACCACAAATGAGTCAGGACAGCTTCAATCAGGATGCTCAGGAGAGCATCTTGATGGCAGGGAGATTCTGTTGTGGAGCCACAATGCAGAGCTGTCAATAAGTCAGCATGGGTATTTGAACTCAGCTCAGAAGTATTTGAACCTACTACTTCTGTACTAGGTTTTTAGGGGCATCTCCAAAAAAACCCTCTCTTTGCAAAAGGGGCCCAAGTCCCCCTGAGAAATCAGCCCCTCCAGATGGAAATGGTTTGTATCAGAAATGTCAGCATGGAGCATAAATAATGCTGGTGGTCACCCACTGTTGGCTTTTGGCAAATTAAAGGTGTGCCCAACCCCTCATCACTGAGCACATTCCTTTTATCAGCATTGCCTCAGATACAAAATGAAGGACAAGCATAACATGAGCCTTTGAATACACAGTATGATGGCACATTTGTTACCTAGACTCACTGGCTGCTAACCGTGTCATTTACTTGGGTTGCTTGTTCTGCCAAGTCCGCCTAAGTCATCAGGAGAAATGCAAACACGTTTCCAATTTTTCACATGAATTACAGTCACAGCACAGGCTTTATTATATCTTGCTTCTACGGAAAATACTTTACTTTTTCATTTTTTTTCTTTTGTTTTCTTTTATTTTGTACCTGTCAGCTTTCCTCCTACACATCATGCAGACAAATAAACAGCCCCACAATCCAGCCAGGGAGGTTAGCAGGCTTGATACTGTGCTGTGTCGAACTGAGCCAGTCTTTTACATATGTTATATATTCACCTTTTCTCTGGCATCTGCATTGCACTTGGGAAAACACTCGCACGCAAAGGGATGGGCTCTGGGGAATGGAGAAACATTATCTAGCACGGGAATACTCAATTAATTTTCAGCAAGCAGCTTTTATAATACATAACATACACTTAATATAATACACTTTGGTCTTGCGCCAGAGATTCTAAATGATTAGGCTGTATCAATTTACTCTTGAAACACTGATTAAAATCTCAAAACTTTCATAGCAAATGATGCATGAACCAGAATCTGAAATGTGATGATTGAAATATTGCAATGTCACAGATTCATCACACAGCCTTTCCAAATCCACTCTCGGTTTCAGCTGGCCCCTTAAATGTTCTACTCACACGTCCTAGTGATCAGCTTTTTTCTCCCACTCTGTCTCCCCCTCCCCAACCCTCCACCTCTTGGAAAGATAATAGCCAGGCCTTAATTGAAGCAAACAGGTCATTAAAATAGTAATTTTGTAGACATTCGCAATGACAGACATTCATTCACTGCCAAAGACAAGCAAAGAATCAAGGACTGGATATTCCATGCACATTAATTTTGCCATAGACCAAATCAAAGTTAAACATCCTCCTCCCTTTGTACTGTGAGAAATTTCCGTTGGGCACAGAATTTAAACAAAGAAAACTGAAAAATAACTATTCAGCTCTTTCCCTGTGAATTGTGCCTCAGCCTCGAAACAGGGCTTGACAAACATCTCCTGTTTCTGGGTGCACAGTCACATCTCATCATTTGTTGCAGATAAGAGAGATCAAATCACTCCAATTACTTTTAAAACCTCTCTATAGGATGATTCTCATCACAGTGCCACTAAAATGCACTTAGTTCTCACTGGAATCCACAAACTCCAAGCCAAACTCCAAGCCTGCAGTGTGAAGAATGCTGTCCAAAAAAGATGCCTAACCTAGGAACCATTGTACAAGAGGTTTTTTTTCTAAATGATATTTTAGCAGCAAGCCATTGCTATAAATCTAGTACTGGGTCTCAAAAATCTGTAAAGATAAGTACACTTGGTCTTCTTCAAACTGTCAGTTCCAGGTCCCTTACTTAGCTATCAAACTGCAGTATCTCCAGGGAGAAGTGATATGTGATTCAGATAGTCTGCTGGTGAGGACTTCCTGGCCTGCTCCTGCCAAGGACAGCAGTCATCACCCTGAAGGTAGGCATATGGGCCTGGACTCATCCCACTTAACTTCAGGCCAAGTTAAGAGTCTTATTACATAAGGATTTTTTTCCCACAGTCTGTAGAGAGAGGCACCAACAGACACTTTGTCAGCAATCAAATAAAGACACGTTTCTGTCTCCGGTGACTCTGGAGGAAACTTGTTTTGGACAAAGTGTTCAGTTAAATGCCTAAAATGAGGTGAAGCGATATGGACCAGGCAGTAGCCCAGTGTAGCTGCCTCCACATGAACAGCCTATGCGCTTCATTGCCAAGTCCATTGGCAGGTTGTCATAGTTTAAGCTCAGTCAGCCATGCAGCCTCTCTCTCACACCCCACCCCTTTCCTCCCCCCCCACACTCCCAGAGGAATGGGAAGGAGAATCGAAAGAATGTAACTCCCACAGGTTGAGATAAGAACAGTCCAGTACCTGTGGTATAACACAAAACACTGCTGCTTCCAACGATAATAATGACAAGGGAAATACAAGGGAAGAGAATACAACTGCTCACCACCCGCCGACTGATACCCAGCCCGACCAAGCAGTGATCTAGCCCTTCTGGGTAGCTGCCCCTACTTTATATAGTGGGCATGACGTACTGTGATATGGAATACCTCTTTGGTCAGTTTGGGTCAGGTGTCCTGTCTCTGCTTCCTCCCGGCTTCCCCCCCTCCCTGGC
>JARCZZ010035196.1:0-34504 GCA_030323915.1 Brotogeris chrysoptera | reverse complement strand
AGCAGAGTAGAGGGGCAGGATCACCTCCTTTGACCTGCTGGTCACGCTCCTTTTGATGCAGCCCAGGATACGGTTGGATTTCTGGGCTGCAAGCGCACACTGCAGCCGGCTCATGTTCATTTTCTTATTGACCAACACCCCCAAGTCCTTCTCCACAGGGCTGCTCTGAATCTCTTCCCTGCCCAACCTGTAGTTGTGCCTGGAATTGCTCTGACCCAGGTACAGGACCTTGCACTTGGCATGGTTAAACGTCATCAGGTTGTCATCAGCCCACCTCACAAGCTTGTCAAGGCCCCTCTGGATGGCATCCCTTCCCTCCAGCCTATTGTGGGAGCTTCCAGTAACAATAGGAGCCCTTTTGTCTGTGCTGAAGAGTTGTCATTTCAGTAGAACTGGATGTAGCTTCTTAGTGCCCAACACCAAGAACATGCAAAAAGTCCAAATTTATTTTGCTAGAAAACAGCTTGAAGCTGAATTTAAGTAGGAAAAGTCAAAAAAAAAAAAAAAAAAAATCACCTTGAAACTCCTTCTTGAGTGTCATAAAATAAATTAAAAATGAATACAACGGTTACATCTAGTTTGCTGTCTAGCTACACTGCTTGTTAAAGAAATCCTTATCTTTATGTCTAATTTGTCAGTTACATCATTTGAGGCTATGTTACCTAATGTTATTACTCATCATGGGTACTAAACATAATTGAAGTATATCCAAGGAAGTCTCTAGAAGCAAATGCCAAACTTGAGGCCAAGGGGGAATTTTTTGCAAATTGAAAGGATACAGCATCAAGATAATGAGGAAAGGATTAAGCATTTTCATCTGCAGTGTCTCAGGGAGGGTGAGAAGTGCAAGACAAAACAAAAGTTATTGCATGTTAAGTACTGAACTAACGAAAGCTGCCATATCACAGTTTCTGACAGGGATGAGTTTGGCTGCTACTGTGCATCTGGTGTATAGTTAAATGTGCATGTTACTGTGCCTTCCTGAAATCTGAGTGAATATAAACAAATACAAATGAGCCAATTACAAGTTCTTTGGAACACTCATTTCAGAGAGTTCTGTTTGTTCCTGAACTAAAGAAGTCATATTCTCCATTTATCTCCTGTACATACTGATTGCACCAACCCTTTGGGTAACATTTTAAACCAGGCAGTTTATAAAACAGAAACGGCATTGCCTTTTACACTGGGATGAAAAAAAAGGCCCATAATTAAACAAAAAAAAAAAAAAAAAAAAAGAGAGAATTGCTTAGAAATTACGTATATTGAAATTGCTGTATGCTGTGTATTCTCTGCAACCCTGAATCACACTTTCTATTCATTTTTGTGTTTGTGCAACCCTGAAAGAAAAATACTATTTAAATTTTCTATTCTATAGTCAAGGTTCATATTGGAAACAAATGTGAACCCTCTTTAGAATAACAACCTTCTGTTACTTTTTCCATAAGCATTTTTTTTCCCTTTCCCCTTTTAAGTCTGCAATTCTTTCTGTCTGGTTTTATTAAGCATGTGAAAAGGTAGGCAGGCTGCCCAGGTCTTGGAAATTAAAGTTCTCTAAGTAGATCAGGTGGTTGCCTGAAATCCAGAAGCTCAATACCTAAGGAAGAAAGAATATATGGCAGGATGATCCCACTTTGTACAGGAAGAAATCAAGGACATGTCCACCTACTGGTCTCTCTGTGCACTCAGTTCTGAAATCTATTTACCATGCTGGTAAAATGAGGAGGGAAATTCGTATCAAGCATTTTGTTTGGCACGCTTCAGAGAAAGGAAAAAAGTCACACAATCCCATTTTTTCATTGATATGGAAAGCATAACAGAGCTGTGTTTTTTAAAAATGCAGTTTGTTTGTATAACACTGGGAATAAGAATTATGTAGACATTCACAACTATGACTCTATGACTATGTAGTTAATATAATTTTCTTTGTGGTTCCCAGATACTCTTAGTAACAAAATGGTACATGCAAATCAAAAATTTTGGTGACAAATATCAAGAGACTAGACAGACTAAAACACAATCAAGCTTTCTGTTGCCAGGCAGAATTCACATAGCATTTTGTGATAATCAGCCAAACACAGATTCACAGCCTTTTTAGTCTTGTGCAAACTGTTTGGAAGGCAGTTGATTTAATTTCATTTTACTTTATTATCACTCTTCAGATTTTTATCTGTCTTAACTAATTCATACATTCTAGTAATTTTTATAGAAAAAAAATTACAAAATTGTACTTTTAGAAAAAAAAAAATTCACAATTATGCAAGTCACTTCAAATTAAAAAAAAAAAGTTTGAAGGTTGAAGATAAAGCTTGCTCAAAAACGGAACAAACTTTACAAAAATGTTTCTTTTTTTTTTTCTGTCTTTCATAATCATCTTTGCATATTTCTTCTCTGTGTGTTTGACCATTTACAGTCTGTCCACATTTTCGTCTTCAGATCAAGTTGTTCTGGCTTGAGACTGCCTAATTTGGATTGCAAAATTCTGTGGAGATACACTTACTTTTTTTACCCAATAGATTTGATAAATGAAAGCTATTGAAATATTCAGTTTCAAGCTCTTTAAAACTTTATCCGATGTTTTACCTGACATCATGGGCTCACCTAAAGATCCGTATGCCATTGATTTCCTATAACTGCATTTGAAACCACATGCAAGTATCTAAGACTGATCCAAAATAATCAAATACTGCAAAGAGATCTGAGTGCATTTTAATAGCCTATGATCAGGGCCACAAGCCACTTTTTTTTTCTGGGATTCCACATAGGCTGATAGTTTTATCTCCATGAATATCCCTTTTGTTTGATGGAAATCCAACACTGATATAATGATCTGTGAGGGAGAATCAGGAGTAAAAGTGCAAAAATATAGGATTAAAATCTCAATAATGATGCTGGAATCCTAACAGAAACACACAGAAGCAAAAAAATACTGAATGTGAAAAGATATGGGGGCTGATAATTGATCATTAAGTTTTGAAAAGTAAAGACAAATAGTTTGTGTTTGGTCTGGTGGAAAACAAAGCAGCTGAGAGTGAAAACAGGGTGTGACAGTTCAAACAAGAAGCAAGCATAATTGTCTTTGCAACAGCCTTTGGATAGAATAATTGTCAATTATGTCAGTAGACACATAGAACCAAAGATTCATCTATGAAATGACAGTGATAAGGGGCAACAAATAGAGGCTCATGTTTTCTTATTACAACAGAGTTTGATACATATTGAGGATCTAGATATCATGTACACACAACATAATTACATAATGCAGGCCACTATGCTTCCCTCCACTTTAAGTGACAGAACACTTTCTCCTCCAACTTTCCCAGCTTTTTCAGTGCTGAAAAATTCATGTACTCTCTTCTTCATATGAAAAATTTTGATTTTGCTTCCAGTAAAACTGTGTGGAAGTGTTTGTAAAAGAAACGACAAAACACACAATATATGCTGCGTTTCAGTATTCATTTTATTAGTACCTGACACAAACCTTTTATTTTAAAGTAGGTTGGAATTTCAAAATGCTGGGCTGGGCTGAAATTACATTCCTTCCAAGTTTGGGGTGTTTAAATTTAGTCATGTGGTGTGAGACATTATGTGACACATTGGTGAAATTCAGACACAAGATTTTGTCTAAAGCTAGTTTCCCACCCTGTATCTACTTCCCTTTCTTGAGATTGAGTTAGGTAGATATTTCCATTTTAGCATTAACAGTGAACTGAAACATGATCAGTTTATGCCATAATAATATAAATCCTCTCCCCAAAGAAAAAACAGTAAGCTTAATATTTTTATTTTTATAGAGGCAAAACTTGATGATTTGCACAGAATTTCACATGCTACTTCTGAGTTTGCTTAAAGTTGAAAGCTAAAAACCAAACTCCAAGATAGGAAATACCATATAAATTAAAAAAAAAAAAAAAAAACAAAAAAAAAAAAAGAACAGGAACTTTCATTCTTCAAGTCTGAAAATGTTAACTATTTGGTGAGCCATATTTACAAGGCATCAGTATCTTTTCATTCATACCGTGAACTGAGAGTAGATAGAAAAATACAGATGTGTGATGGCATAAATGTGCTAAATACTGAATCAGCCCAGGGTATGTACAGGTAGAAGTATCCTTATTCAAATAATAATTTTGAAAAAGCCAAATTTGCTAAAAACATTTTTCATAACATTTCCCTATAGCAGTACCATGTGAGGCAATTCTGTAATAAATGTTTAGCTTCTATAAATCTTTTTGTTTTAACTTAAAGCAAGTAAAAAATAGTAAATTAACACACAGAGATGGTCTACTTTAGTTGAAGTCAAAAGTAGAACCCACACTGATCTTAATTAAAATCATAAAAATCTTCCTCTTTATAACAGAACCCTCCATTATGATCTCATTATAAGTCAGTGTCACAATAAAGATTATGAATGGATCATAAAAATACGGCTAAGCACAGAAGAGTGAAAAGTAGTCATTCTTGTACACAGCAAAGTCAATGGATGTCTGGCTATTTAGCAGGTGAAGACAGCTCTTCAGATCAAAACTTATAGATCCCATTAATAGCACAACAGAGAAAACAGCTGATGGATTCCCTTGAAACCATATCAGAATGAGACAACTCACTCTTCTGAACAAGGCAAGAAAATAGTCACCAGCTGAGTAAAGAGAATGGCTGACATAATGATAGATGGCCAGATGGTTTTACTGCAAAAAGAATGACCTGTCCCCAAACAGAAGAATACAGTCCTCAAGCATAAATATATTGACCCAGCCTGCAACAGAAAGTAGATAATAAGCTAGCTGAAACTGAAGGCCCCCACAGCTGTTTGGTTTTTTTTTTGTTTTTTTTTGTTTTTTTTGTGTTTTTTTTTTTTTTTTTTTTATATACTCACATCTATTCTCTTCGAGGAAAGAAAAATAACAACAGAAACCAGGACAAATGGTTTTGCTAATTCCAAAGTCTGTTTTTCCATCTATTGGCCCCACATTAATAACTTTTTAAACTTTTATTCAATCCTTAACAAAAGGTACAGGAAGAGTTCCAGTCTCATAGATATTCTTTCCTTTTCATTATATATGAAAGTTTTTATATGGATAGATAAGGTAAACTTTGAGAAAAAAAAAATAAGTCTCAGTTCAGAAGTTCTGCTTGGAATGCATGAAAAGCAACAACAGTATGCCTAACATCTTCCCAGGCAACGATTTGATGGTGCAGAGTATACCTCTGGGTGTTTTGGAAGGGATATTGGAGCTGTGATAGGAAGAATTAGTGAAATTACTGTAGAATAGTTCTAGGCAAAGAAAATGTCAAGTAGACTGCTGAAGTTATTTTAACAGTAAATTTTATTGAAAGACACAGATTCTTAGAAAATAAGATTTAATTTAGTCCTCTGCTCATAGTACATTTTGCTCTTAATTTTATTTTTCAAAACAACAACAACAAAAAAAAAAAAAAAAACAACAATTTTTTGGTAAAATTTCACTTATTTTCATCTTTCTGTGGATTAGATTGATTCTGAAACAAAATCAAGACTTCAAAACAAAAATTTAAAAAAGCTTTCAGGTGAAAAATTGAAGCGTGTTTCACATTTTTCTTCTTTGTCAAAGAATTTAACTCATTCTAATAATTTGGACGGAATCTAATCTGACCTAACATGATTAGAATACTAGAACATTACACATAAAACACTATAAAGTGTCACCTTTAAAGAAAAATTGTGCTAAAAAGAGTAACAATAGGTCTCAAGTGTTAAATACATGCATATGTTCATATGGTACGAGCATGCATACAAGAGAGATAAATGGTTTAAGAAAAATGCATTGAATCGTTTTTCATGGCTGTATAACTATGTCTACATTACATGGAAATCTGAACTTTTCTTATATTGTCTGGAATATATTTGTCATTAGAGTCAGGATAATAGTTCAGAGTTCTCACACTCACTTTAATGTAGCAGACAGACCACAGTCTCTTTTTCCTTCCTGGTTCCTTGAGCTCCTGATTTCTTTCTCACCTCAGTCAACTGTCAGTCCTAGTTCTTGTATTGATTTTTCTCCACCAACAGATTCCATTCAGTTTCTTCCTACTACTTCTTATCTGCCTGACTTCATCTTGTGAGAAGCCTTTCTAACACACTGAAGAGGCTTCATTTGAAGCCATCATCAATATATTCATGGAACAATGACAGGAAAGTGAATCAGGGACATGATAAGCATGTCTGACAAGAGGAACTGGTAGCCAGAAGGGAGGATGAAGACAATGCAATAAATTGTTGGGTTTTTTTTTTCCCTCAACAAAATTCCTCTGGCAGCCCCGGATGAGAGGAATGTTCATTAATTAGCATAGAAGATGACTGCCTGCTTTAGTGAAGGGCAATTCTACACCATTCAGATAAGGTTTTGATTCCTCTCCCTGAAGCTACAGAAGCAAATTTGGATTCATCAGTCATAACTTGTGATGAAATGAAGCGGAGTCTACTTTAAATGCTACAGGAATGTAAAAAAGAACAAACTTTGTGCTACTGATTCAAAATAGGCTGAATATGATTGGGGCTTTTTTTAGTTTTCTGGGACACAAGAGGAGACAATACCGCAGAACCACGAACAGTTTGGGTTGGAAGGGACCTTCAAAGGACATCTAGTTAAACACCACTGAAACAAGCAGGGACATCTTCAACTAGATCAGGTTGCCCAGAACCACATCCAGCCTGGCCTTGAATGTCTCCAGGGATGGTGCATCTACCACCTTTCTGGGAAACCTGTTCCAGTATTTTAACACCCCCGCTGTAAAATATTTCATCCTTGCATTCAGCCTTTTACTTTGAAACCATTAACATTACTTTTACTTTAAAACCATTACCCACCTCCTATCACAACAGGCCCTGCTAAAGACTCTCTCCCCATCTTTCTTATAGGCCCCTTATAAGAACTGAAAGGCTGCAGTGAGGTCTAACTACGATTTTAAGTACCAAGTACATGGCAGCCTCTTACTGAAACATTTGCAACAGTATCTCAGTCACAGACTTGAAGGTGGTTCTCAGATGGCTCAGAATAGGCCATTGAACTACTAGAAACTTGAGACATTGAAGGTTAATTTTCCAAAATGAGGTAAAACCAGATCATAAATTTTAACTAGTCCTTGTTAAATAGTATTTATTATCTGTTTGGATGTTTGATGAAAATGGTAATCTCCAAACGGATCTAGAAAAAAAAAAAGCCAAACACCAAAACATCATTTAAATATACTAGTCTGAACTACTTTGAGTTTTCTTGAAACATTTTCTAAAACATACTTAATATATATAGACATAGTAAGTTTAGATTAGCACCCCATGTGGATTTTAATTATATGAATCTGAAGCTACTATTTATACTATGCACAAAAGATTTTTTGTCTTTGTTCTTGAACACATTCTAGCCTGTGAAGTTTTCTTCTCAGAATTATCTTCACATGTCTTAAATTACTGTGGAGGAGTGAAATTCACTCACCAAGGTGTAGAACTCATATCCACTGCCCATGCTTTTAGTATGGCACACGTATTAAATCACAGTACTTTAGAAGCCAGAAGATACTTCTGATAGGTTTCTGCTAATGCAAGCTTGTTTCCATGTCCATGTTTTTCTTCATTAAAGCAGTAAGCCACAAAACTGTGCTTGAACTCAGATCCTCATAATAGTGCAGTAAATATTTGATGCAATCCATCCTGTTCATATTTAATTTTTATTTCTTTTTTATTTTAATTTTGCAAATTTTATTAGCACCTACTACCCAGTTAAGCAAGAAAGACTGACTGGTTCTGTTGTTTAGTCTGGAATCTGAACTCTCTTAAGCCATAGTCCATGAAAAGTTATCTCAGAAAATACTATTTCACCCTCTAACATTTTGTCCAAAAATCCTGAAAACCAAGAAGATGAAGTTCTATATTCTGATAAATAATTCATGTTCAAAAGGCTATTTCAATAGCAAGATTCATGACATTAGCAGTGTTAAAAAAGTGTTTTAAAAGGTGCATTATTTTCTCAAGTGCATTGCATTTAAATTAATTTTTTCATGTAAAAAATGGGATATATTTCTTAAGATCTAGTTTTCCAGAAGAATTATTTTCAGTTCTGCAGAAATGTGAAAAAAATAGAAGGTAAATTATTCTGTTAAGCAGCAGCCTTACACTGGAATTAACAGTTAAGCTCATGTTATAGTATTCTCTGATCAGCACAACAAACTTTTTATGCATGTTAAAATCCCATGACTTTCTTCCAAGAAATGTAAGTACTTCAGCTCACTGAAATAGGGCTAAATATATTTTGCAGCTCTAATCACATGTCATAGAATCATAGAATAGTTAGGGTTGGAAAGGACCTTAAGATCATCTAGTTCCAAACCCCCCTGCCATAGACAGCGACACCTACCACTAAACCGTGCCATCCAAGGCTATGTCTAACCCTGCCTTGAACACCACCAGCGATGGAGCATTCACAGCTTCCCTGGGCAACACACTCCAGTGCCTCACCACCCTCACAGTAAAGAATTTTTTCCTCATATCCAATCTAACTTCCCCTGTTGAAGTTTGAACCCGTTACCCCTTGTCCTCTCACTACAGTCCCTCATGAAGAGTCACTCCCCAACATCCCTAGAGGCCCGCTTCAGATACTGGAAGGCTGCTAGGAGGTCTCAACACAGCCTTCTCTTCTCCAGGCTAAACAGCCCCGACTGTCTCAGCCTGTTTTCATATGGGAGGTGCTCCAGTCCCCTGATCATCCTTGTGGCCCTCCTCTGGACTTATTCTAACACTTCCATGTCCTTTTTATGTTGAGGACACCAGAACTGCACACAATACTCCAAGTGAGGTCTCACGAGAGCAGAGTAGAGGGACAGGATCACCTCCCCCAACCTGCTGGTCACACTCCTTTTGATGCAGCCCAGGATACGGTTGGCTTTCTGGGCTGTGAGAGCACACTGCCGGCTCATGTTCATTTTCTCATTGACCAACACCCCCAAGTCTTTCTCTGCAGGGCTGCTCAGAATCTCTTCATGCCTTTCTTCAGTTACTTATCTGCTTGAGCTGTAAAATATTTTCAAACACCTTCTGTGTTTTGGTGCAAATTTCACTGAAATGGTCTCCAGAATAAGTTTCTACTCAAACACACAAAATAATGTAGTCAAATGGCTTCCAGGTTCACCTGAGAAGCACACACAGGGGCAGAAAAGACCAGACTATTTGGTCATTAGTCATCACTTTTAATAATTACTCATGAAAGATAATTGCTTCCCACTTTTGGTACTAAGGAGAAGGAAAGGGTTTTTTTTTTAAGAAATGCAGTCTAGGTTCCCCCAGATTATGTTAGTGGATAATAAAATATCATGATTTGAAGAGGTAAATCTAAAATCCACAAAGGGAGATATTTGGAAAAAAATTACCTTGTTATTTTGATTTGTGCACTGAGTTGTGAAGAAAGTGAAGTGAAAGGAAGAGAAGAGAAGGGGAAAGGAGCTAATCCAGAGCTGGCTGCAGAGTATTAGTCTCAAAGGCAGACAGCTATGCTGTAAGGATACGGTATATCTCCTGAAGCAGAGCTGAATAAGGATTTAACAGACATTTGCAGTCATTTATAATTGTTGAAAAATTATGCCACTTATCATTTCTAACAGGGTAAGAAGTGAGTTTGTTAACCTCATGGGACAGAATGCTTTAGCAGGAAAGCACTATGTAGACAGTTTCATTCTATTCTACAAATACTGGATTTGCCTTCATTTGCATTCTACGAATACTGAATGAGCCCAATGGAATGGCGCTGAACTCTTCTGATGAAGTTGAATATGCAGCTATTGTAACACATTTTTCTGTGGCTTTGTAAGCCAAATGTGAACACAGCTTTAAATAATTCTCTTCCCTTCTACTTTATTTGCAGATCTCTTAATTATGCCTGAAAATATGTGTGTACAAAATATATTGAGCTTTCATATCTTATTTTCAATTGAATTTGGAGTTCTGTGATTATCTTATTCTAGTTATCTGATATATTTAGACTAACAGGAAGTGAGGAAGGCAACACCTATAGCTACCATAGTGTTTTCACTTAAAGATGTGTCAGGTACATGTCATGTAGCTAATATTGACTGGGATAATTCCTAGTTTTTTTTAAAAAGAAGTATGAAACTTCCCATGACATCACTTTTTTGTGGAGCCAGGCCTTCCCTTGAACATTCTGATTGACGGCTTTTATGCATAAGATCACTTATAATGATAATATTGTGAAGTAGTAGTTGTTACCATAATATTGGAGGTAATAGTTGTTACCATATTTAGTAAAGGTGAAATAAAAGAAAAAAAGAAAAAAATAATAATAAAAAGGTGTTTTTTTATTTTTTTTAAATTTTATTTTATTGTTATTTGATCCTCTCCTTTTGATAAACTCACCAGGTTTGACTCCTGTATTTCATCTACAGGTGAGCTGTTTTCACCAGCTACTATTGGAGGGTTATTTGATGGGCCTCTATGCTCAATTGCTCCATAATGTTTCTGTGAATAGTGAAAGAACTTATTCAGCTATATAAAAGTTGATTGGAAGACACTGGAGAACTGTCACTTTGTCTTCACCCAGGGTTGATAAGCAACTTAAGGCAAAGGATATGCCTGGATTCTAATATGCTGCAAGCTGTATCAGCAATTTTCACCAAAAGAATCACAAGATTTTAGTGAAGATTTCATATGTATAGATTAATATGCATTGGTAAAGTAGAGGAATTTTTGGACAACAGCTATGTAGGAAACTGAGCTAAATTGAAGACACATCAGCATTGTAAGCCACTAAATCATTTGATTTCCCTAAATTTCCAAAATCATATTACAGCCAGGGATAAGAATATGTGGAATTTGAACAGAGGAAATCTTTGGTTTTATTTTATATACAACCTTTTCTTTAGACGCATTCTCTATGGAATTAATTATCTTACAGACAATCAAGAACTTGTACTTCTTGCTCAAAACCACTTTGTTCATGGAAACAGTGTCCCAAAATCAATGGCAAAATTACTGAGTATGATAAAACAAAGACTATGGTGATGAATGCTGATGAAGTAGAGATGAGTCCTTTAATTGAAGCAAGACATACTACACTCCAGTTGAAAGAAGTATGACATTTCCCAGGAAAATAATTTATTGTTTTGAGCATAAAAATAAGGTATGTCCAGACCACTGGGTGACACTCTTTTTGCATTTGAAACTTTTATTCTGTGGAAATATTTCTAGCAAATTACACCCTTTTGGAAGACAGCAGACTGTTTGAATTGGAAAACTAATCCATAAAAATAAACACAATCTGGCCATTGTCTCTACTTTTCCCTTTGCTATTCACAGAAACTAGGAGGCATTAAGTGTTTTCACAGGAGTGGAAGAGTACAACAGCTTTTCACCACTTATGATTAGCTCTTGAAGTATTGTCAGGGAAATGAAAATCATTCATTTCACCCAGTTTTGTAGGCAATCAAATTGCATAATTCAGGATTTCTTTGTTATCATACTAATCTGATGTGAACCTATGAAATACTATTTAGTCCTTTGTATTCATTACTTTTGCCATACTCCATGTGCTGCAAAGATCAAGGAATGATACATGCTTGTGTTCTTTAGATGTGACTTTTAAATCCACTAAAAATACAATTCAGTCAGAGATGACAGAAGACTTTGAGGGGATAAAGAAATTGTTGACACTGTGTCTGAAATGAAATTAGAGATTTTAAAAAGGGTGGGTAAAATCCGAATCTGCCTCCTACCATGTCTTTACCAGGAAAGGGAAGAAAAATGTTTCTAATCTTTACAAACCGTGTTCAAATTTTAGTCCACACATAAAAAATCTAGAGGGGCTTCTACGGCTTAAAGCACAGGTCCATCGATTTTTAAGGTCAAAAAGAACTACCATGATCATCTTATCTCACCCACAAAATAATTTAAACTATTAAATTTCACCTCTCATTCCTACAATAGGTCAATTATTCTTTCCTTCTATGTAAGTGACTGTTGTTGAGCCAAATGTGAATTACTTTGTTTGTCCTTGGAAAGACCCTCTAAAAAAGGTGCTACTATCCTGCTATAAATGGATTTAATTTATTAAATTCATCTGAGTTGCCTGCTCCTTCAGTGAGATTGCTTCAGTCCTTCAGGTTTCTACCACAGCATATGAGCAAAAGGATTGATTATATCCCTGAGGAGAAAGAAAGACCATGCAAAGCTGGAAGTTATATGATTGCATCTATCCTACTTCAACCAGACCAACAGCTCAGCTTAGCAGAACCCTCTATCAGGCCTGCGATGTTAGGATTTATCTACATCCATGCTTTGTCACGGTTCAATGATATCGGTATAGGAAAAGAAAACGTTTTCTATTACCAGATTTCTGCTTCCTGCATTTTTAGAACTCTATAATCCCAAACATATATTACACATGCTTTCAGTCAGATATGCATATAGGTAAGCATACATCGCCCAAATGTTCTGCTGTTGCTGTTCCTAAATAGTTTTAATGCCCTAAACCTTAAATACATAGAGGAAGGGATAGGAAGTCCTTGTTATTATTATGCTTTATCTCTCTGTTTATAAAATTCTATTCAGACAATTTTCCATGAGCTTGGCATATTTCTTCCAGAACCCCCCCCCCCCCCAAAAAAAAAAAAGAAAAAACACAAAAAAACCCAAAAAAACCCAAACCAAACCAAAACAAAACAAAACAAAACAAAAATCAGTCTTTATGAAGGTTGCTGGATGTCCTCAAAGGCATCGTGCTGTCATGATGGACTTGGCAATTAGGAAAGGTTAACTTTCTTCCTACAGATTTCAAATTTAACATTCCTGGGATTACCTTTGAGTGTAATAATTTGATTTAAAATGCTGTAAGTTGCTTTGTGCATATGTATAATTTCAAGCATGTGAAAGTTATTATTGAAGTCCATGAAAACCATGTGCACCTAAAATTACATTTAAGATTACCAAAACTTTGGGTTTAAGCTCTACTTTGGCGCAGGATAAGCAGGCAAATGGTGCAGGCAATTTATAAGCAACTGATATGACAGGACACTGTGCTAATTTGTATAGCTTGTATGTCAAACCAATCACATCCTCTGTACAGTACACATACAGAGGGAATTTCTTGCATGTGCCATCTGGGGTGACCCAGATAAGATTTCCTAGCAGAGCTTTCTCAAACAAGTCTCTCTGAAGTTGGACACTTGTGACATTACCTGACCTGTTCCTGAGCCTCTGCAGCCAAATGCCCAGGATGCACAGAGAGATGCACAGAGAGATGCACAGATCTTTGACTTTTTTAATAAATATAAACAATGCTCTCTTACATGGTTGTTGGGGGGAGGGGAGCGGAGGGGTTGGGTTTTTTTTCTTTTTTTTTTTTTTTTGATTTCTTGATTGTATTGCAGGCAGATGGATGAGTAAGTATGGTAGCTACATCTTGTTAATCAAAGGCAAAATCATAGACTCAGAATCATAGAATAGTTAGGGTTGGAAAGGACCTTAAGATCATCTAATTCCAATGCCCCTGCCATGGACAGCGACACCTCACACTAAACCATGTCATCCAAGGCTATGTCCAACCCAGCCTTGAACACCACCAGCGATGGAGCATTCACAACTTCCTTGGGCAACCCATTCCACTGCCTCACCACCCTTACAGTAAAGAATTTCTTCCGCATATCCAATCTAAACTTCCCCTGTTGAAGTTTGAACCCGTTACCCTTTGTCTTATCACTACAGCCCCTCATGAAGAGTCACTCTCCAGCATCCCTATAGCCCCCTTCAGATACTAGAAGGCTGCTAGGAGGTCTCCATGCAGCCTTCTCTTCTCCAGGCTGAACAGCCCCAACTTTCTCAGCGTGTCTTCATATGGGAGGTGCTCCAGTCCTCTGATCATCCTCATGGCCCTCCTCTGGACTTGTTCCAACAGTTACATGTCCTTTTTATGTGGAGGACTCCAGAGCTGCACACAGTACTCCAAGTGAGCTCTCACAAGGGCAGAGTAGAGGGGCAGGATCAACTCCTTCGACCTGCTGGTCACACTCCTTTTGATGCAGCCCAGGATACGGTTGGCTTTCTGAGCTGGGAGCTCGCACTGCTGGCTCATGTTCATTTTCTCATTGACCGACACCCCCAAGTCCTTCTCTGCAGGGCTGCTCTGAATCTCTTCCCTGCCCAACCTGTAGTTGTGCCTGGGATTACTCCAACCCAGGTGTAGGACCTTGCACTTGGCATGGTTAAAGTTCATCAGGTTGGCATCAGCCCACCTCACAAGCATGTCAAGGTCCCTCTGGATGGCATTCCTTCCCTCCAGTGTATCAACCAAACCACAGAGCTTGGTGCCATCGGCAAGCATGCTGAGGGCTCACTCAATCCCACTGTCCATGAATGCTACTTATAAAGCTGACTCATCCTGATTTATGAGCCATCTGTCTCTATCCTCATTTTCTATAGTCCTCTTTGTCTTGGAGCTGGACCTGCCAACACAGTCATACAGTCAGTCCAAGAAACAAATTCCTCAAGAGCTGGCTCATGCTTGTGCTCTCAACAGCTTAAAATTTCTGGTTCTAAGAGCACTAAATAGCCTTTATTTGACACCTTGTGTATCCATATCACACGAGTACTTCAGAATAAATAAATGGTATCATATCGGGTTTTGTTTCATTTTTAGCTACTCATGTTATCAGCAATTAATGAAAAGATTTAAAGTCATAAATATGTAACAGTGACAAATAACAAACTAGTGAACGACCTGCTGCAGAAACAAAGGACATCTCCAGCTGGTAATTTTTGAATACTGATGCTCATACAATAATATTGTCTCATCTGGTAAATAACCTTTTTTACACTGAATGGCTATAAAAGTCCAGGTGTATCAATAAAAATAATTTTGGAATTATAACTGTTGGCTGAAGAAACCTAAGTCCTCAGATTTGTGTAATTTCTTCACTTAAAATTTATTATCGCTGAAGAAACAATAAAGTAATGATCTTGTCACCAGCCTGTCAACTTAGCCCTTTTAACTGGTGAGGGGCAAAACAAATCATGCTAGTAAATATCTTTATTATAGTGAAAGCTCAGGAAAATAACATGTTTTCTGAAATAAGAGTTAATTATTTCTCTCAAGAAATAGTAATACTGGTTTTATTTTATTTAAGTGATTTATATTGCTCAGAATTGCTAAAAAGCGCAGAAGAACAGCCCAGGTAATTTTGAATATTATGAATACTGCAGATGGCTAATTTGACCATATAATTTTATTTATGAATAATTTCCAGTTACAAAAATCTATCATATATTGCTTGTAGAGAGTTATGGAACGTTCTCTCAATTACAGTATTGTACAGCATCAAAAAACCAAAAGAATACTTTAATAATATGCATTTAATAAAGATAAGGTTAGTCTTTCAAATGTTCTGAAAGTGAAGATAACTCTTTTGGTTTTCACAAAAACTTCAATACACTGTTTTGCCTTTTTTTTTTTTTTTATTATTTCTACACTTTTCCTTTCTTGTATCTTTGTCTGGAATGATGATCAAAATTACCAAAAATAGATTGAGATATCTCATTGTTTTTCCTTAATAAAAACTGAGAGATGTTGTGAAACCTTCCTCAATTTGAGGGTGCAAGCTTATTTCAAACCAGAATTTTGAGTAAATCAGTGATAAGTCCAAACCTGGGGTGCTTATCTAATCAGAGCTTCTGTTACTGGATGCACATCCACCATACACCACTAGCAATAAAATTCAGTGAGCTGGAGAACACACTGTTATAAATTTGCTTGTTCATATAGCCAAAATGGGTATTAGTAATCTTCTAATCTTCCTTTCAAGGCCTTCTGATAAACTCAAAAGACTCTGAAATAGATACAGTTGTCTGCAAGTTGCGCTATGCCCACAAATCTTTGCTGAATTGTTTTGAAGCAAAACCCTTAAAATTACTGAGAAATGGAATGGAAAAAATTTCCTCTCCTTAGGAGTAAGCCATACATCTAGCTAAGCACACCTCTATTTTTAGAGAATTGTTCTCTGGAAACACTTCTAAGACTTTTTTAGTCATAGTTTAGCTGAACTAAATAAATACAAGTGAAGAAATAATAGAAGACTTGAAATATGAGTTTTCTGAATATTTTGCCTTGTTACAGCAGCTAGGGAAAGCTATACAGGCAGTACAATTTGAGGGGATGCACATGACAGGGAGTTTTACTTTTTTTCCTGAACATGCCATTTATAGTAAAAAAGACCTTTCACTCTAAGTCAGGTGATTTCTATTTTTTTGTTCCTTAATATAAACTTCCTTTGTAACTAAAGGAGTTTAATTTTTTCGTGTATCATCCCTCTTTCTGTAAATGGATATAATAAAATCTCCTTTCTTCTCTGCATTGTTTACCTTATTTTTCCTTTCAAACTAGAAAATATTTTGAACAGAGACTTACCCACTGTATGAAAAGACACTAAATTTTCACTTTAAGCCTCAATCTTCTTCAATAAGAACAATAATAATAATAATTCAGAATCTATTATCTTTATCAGGAGTCAGAGAAGAAGAAGCTCTTCATTCAATCCGACTGTCTAAAAGGATTTCTCCTTGAAAGGATTTGTTTAATAGACTGGGGTTCTGTAATGATTTCCCTCAGAGATTTTTTTTCCCCCAATGAAATCTGTTGTGTTTGTGTTTTCCTCTATTTCCTCATGCTTTAGGAAAATGGCTTCAGTATGAAGGGTCCCATATAACTGTGGATAGAAGCTTTTAAGACATCATTACTTGAGAAAACAGTCGCTCAGACTGAAGTTTTCCACAGTAACTAATGCTCATTATAATCCCCTTTAGAGAGCTCCTCCTTTTTAAGTGATTAAACTCCTTACATCGTTGCTCAGGCCCCTGCACTGGATAAGAAGGGACAGGTGGGAGAGTGGGGGGCCCAGCACAACAGGTGGCCCTGCTCTGAAAGGAGAACCAGCAGCAGACAACCAAATTTAGGCCCAGGAAAGGTGAGTGCATGAAGTGGATGCCTTCAAGACAGCGGGTAAATTTTACAGCCGGCACAGGACACTGGGGAGGCTGCATGGTGCTGTCTTCAGCAGTGGTGGAAACAGTGGAATAAGGCAGTGGAATAAGGCAGGCCCAGCAGCAGGGAAGGACAGCTGGGCCAGGGCTAGCTTGTGGGGTGCCGGCCACATGGTTACACCTGGGGGGATTGCTCCCTACTGTGTGTTGGAAGCCGCCAGGGCCATGTCAACTTTCAGTGATTTTCATAGTGTATTTATAAGGCTTGTTTGTATGCCGAAGTCATCTCTAATACCTACTGATACAGGCACTCACTGTATCTTCTGAGTGTAATTTAATGTCCTAATAAATACAAGGACCATTTTTTTCACTTCCAAATAATGTGCAATGTTGTTCTGTCCTTTGCTTGGTATACTTCATTTTCCTTACTTATCAGCTGGTTTTCTGGTCTCCTGACTGTTCATGCCCACACTGATCTGAAGTAATTTCAGAAGTGAAGTCCTGTGGGTAGCTGTAGATTTATAAAGGTTGAAATATGTGTAGACTGCAGTAGACCATTTCTTTTTCTGTCTAAGTCAGTAAAGACCTCTGATGAAAAAGAAAAAAAAAAATGTATATCTGCTTTCTATGAGCTGTATCTCTTCTTGCTAAATGCTGATGTTATCCACAGTTTTGGGGTGTCAAGGTTATGAAATAATGACTGCTATACTATTTCTAAGGAAGTACTTTTTTTTTTCCCCTCATTTTTTAAAATTTTTGTTTTCCATTTTTCCTTACTTCCTCACCAGTTGTGTTAAGATGATCCATACCTCAGCTTCTCTTTCAAATGCTCTCTGATTCCACAGTGTGGATGTACTCCTGGGCTGTTGTTGAGAGAATTTGCAGGGTTCTCCTGCTGTTTAGATAAGGGAGAGATCTGTTAACGTAGCTGTTTCTCAGACAAATGCTGAGGGTGATTTATAGGCCATGAAATATTCTTTGAACAGCCATGTAGTGCAGGAGGATTGTGTTTTATGACAGACCTGATACTATGCCACTGATGTAATGGGGAATTTTGATGATGATTGAGGCAGCCTTGTACTTCCACATGAAACAGAGAAATCATGATACAACTTTTGCCAAAATGTTGCATTTATTGTCTTTAGCATACCTGTATAATTTCCTCATGTCTCCATAAAAAAAATAAAAATAAAAAATTCTTATTGCAGTTCTTGCTGTAATTCTTAAATAACACTTTCCTTAGCAGCAGTATTATTTTGAAACACAGATTTGAGTATAATTCATAATATGCAGAAATGCCACTCTAAGGGAATCAGAGTATATAAATCACATTTGTCAGTAGAATAATTAGTATAATACTTATTTGAATGGATCGTAATTCATATGCTTATTGGCATTGTTTATATACTAACAAATGTTATCCAGATCTCAGTATGTGGATTAACGGAGATTCACTGAGGGCAAGGGAGTTGGCTCTGTTTACATAATGTGTCTGTCTAATTTTATGAATAGCTGCCTTTATATACTCTTTTCATTAAAAACCAAAAAACTAACAAAAAAAAAAAAAACCAAAAAAACAACAAACACTCACAAAAAAACCCCACCAGAACAATTGATTTGAAATTAATTGTCATACATCTTTAAGCCTGAGGCTCATTTTTTCTCTGAAAACAAGGGTAAAAATATTAAAGAAGGACCTTATGTATAGCTAAAATTTAAGCCACGGAGGGTGACACAAAAATGAAACAAATGCAGATGTCTACAAGTCCCTGCAACAGAAACTTCATTCTCATGCATTTAAAACCATTAATCAGAGAGTTAGGAGCCGACAATTGTTTCCACCAGAGAAGGGCATATAAAAATATACTCTTCTCAGCCTGGGTTAAAATATGTAAGTATTCCAGATTCACTTTCCTGCTTGTTAGTTTGGAAATTGATGATGAATGAGATCTTAAGACTTCTTAATTACTTGCTCTTGTAGCATTTTAAATATTCTGTATGGAATCCGGAAGGAGGAAGAATGGCTTAATGTAATTGTGTAACAACTGAAAGCAAAGAGGTTGTAAAAACACAAGCGGCTCTGAAGATCTGAACTGTTTAGAGGGACTTGTCAGAAGTATTGTGCCTGATATGGAATTGAAGGCCATGAAACTTTGCAAACATAGTCCTTATATTTCTTACTACTCTGGGTAGAATTCTCCATGTCTTTCTGTGAGAAAGGCCTAAAGGTCTTACTTAGATGAATCATGGGTATGTTTGTGTATGTGTGTGTGTGTGTGATGCATGATGCAGTTCTCCTAAAGGATGACAGAACAGGAGTTAGCAAGCCACAAAATTAATGGGAAGGGTTTAAAGCAAATAGATCTTCATAGAGAACTGGAGATCTTCTTTCTCCTTAAGAGTAATTGTCAAGATGGAGAGAAAATACCTTGGCAAAGCAGAAAAATGTGCTTTCAGAGAATAACCTTTTATTATGACTTTGCTTTATGATATCAGTGAGATGATTATTTATCCTTGGCATGAAATAGCCTGAAAGGAACAGGACAGGTGACTTGATTTATAAGTTCTAACTTATGCCATCCAGAGGGACCTTGACAAGCTTGTGAGGTGGGCTGATGCCAACCTGATGAACTTTAACCATGCCAAGTGCAAGGTCCTACACCTGGGTCAGAGCAATCCCAGGCACAGCTACAGGTTGGGCAGCCCTGCAAAGGACTTGCGGGTGTTGGTCGATGAAAAAATGAACATGAACCGGCAGTGTGTGCTTGCAGCCCAGACAGCCAGCCATATCCTGGGCTGCATCAAAAGGAGTGTGACCAGCAGGTCAAAGGAGTTGATCCTGCCTCTCTACTCTGCTCTCCTGAGACCTCACTTGGAGTATTGTGTGCAGTTCTGGTATCCTTAACATAAAAAGGACATGTAACTGTTGGGACAAGTCCAGAGGAGGGCCATGAGGATGATCAGAGGACTGAAGCACCTCCCATATGAAAACAGGCTGAGACAGTCAAGGCTGTTCAACCTGGAGAAGAGAAGGCTGCGAGGAGACCTCCTAGCAGCCTTCCAGTATCTGAAGGTGGCCTCTAGGGATGCTGGGGAGTGACTCTTCATGGGGGACTGTAGTGACAGGACGAGTTAATAGGTTCAAACTTCAACAGTGGAAGTTTGGATTGGATATGCGGAAGAAATTCTTTACTGTAAGGGTGGTGAGGCAGTGGAATGGGTTGCCCAAGGAAGTTGTGAATACTCCATCGTTGGTGGTGTTCAAGGCTGGGTTGGACATAGCCTTGGGTGCCATGGTTTAGTGTGAGGTGTCGCTGTCCATGACAGGGGGGTTGGAACTAGATGAACTTAATGTCCTTTACAACCCTAACTATTCTATGATTCTATTATTCAAACTTTACTTGCAACTTGACAGTTAGGGATGTTTCCCCTCCAACACTTGCTTCCGGGTGAGTGCTGCCAATTTCGTATAAGGTTTCTCATCTTCAGGACAATGAAATTAACATGGCTGGGTTTGTGCACATAGTTGTGTAATTTATTGTCTATTCAAAGCTTAGTCTCTACAGAAAGAGTAAAAATCAATGACGGGAAATAGCCAAAGCTCAAACCATAATTAGCACTGCCTCTGTCACAGACATATGTTCTGGAAAGAGCTGGTTCCTATTTGAAAGGAGATAATAGGACAGTATATTCATGTGGTTCATAAGCTTGACTCCAGTTCAGAAAGTAGAAATAGTTTGAAGGTAGGCATAAGCCATTCTTTTATTTTGGTCATGTTACTGAAGGTAGAATTCATATATATTTTAGTGAAGATCTTTATGACCAGCATCTTAACAGCCAGTAGGCAGAAAGAAACATGATGAATTTAACATCCTTGATTTCAGTGGAAGAAAAATAAAGCTTTTAAATGGGAGAAATGTGTATGAGAGAGACACACGTAAGTGAATAGAGATTTCTTTCAGCCAATAATTTGCATTCAGAAACTCACAAAGAAAAACAAAGTGTAAAGCAAGAAACATTTCATGCTGCAATGGTATTTTTATTAAAAGAGCAAAATGAAAGACTAACAATCATGACAGTTAACAGAGAAAGGAATTAGATTCAGTGTGAAGAATATTTAAAATATCACTTACTTCAGGTTAAGAAGGAAAAAAAAAAACCCACCCCCAAACTCATACCTGCTCATAGTTTTATGCACTGTTTCTTTGTAATGTGAAGGTTTTTGCTTTCTTCTCCCAATATTTATGGAAAATGTATACAGTTGTGGCTGCAAAGCTGTAAAAATCTGAAAACATAATATAAGACGTTCCTGAGTCTACTGTATCAGCAAGATGCAATAGACATACACACATGCAACTGCTAATCTTTTTAAATTAGATTATATGTTTGGCACTAGAGGCATGAGTAAGAGTTGTTGAAGACTAGTAAAGGTTCCCAAGTGTCTCCAGAATGGCTACACTATGTGTATTCAGTAAAGTTCAGGGAAGATGATTTTGTCCAAGTGCTTAAACCCTGGAGAACAACATATTTAAATCATGTGAAGAGGAGTAAGGCATCATTCTGTTAGTGTGTAAAAATGATAAAATTAATAATTTATGTTAATTAGTTTACACTGAGTGGGAATGAGAATAAAACAGGACCATGATATCTGAGCTGCTGTAATAGTACTTGGAAGACAGATATGAAAGAAATGAAGTAGCTGAAACTTGAATGCGGACTTGTGGTCCAAGGTTCTGGGACTTTCTTTTTGCCATGGATATTTTCTTTAGAAGTTTCAGCGGTAATCTAAAAAATAGAATACTTTTAGTGGGTAAGTATCCTATCAGTAATTCATGACATGTAGTATGAAGTCAATTTAAAATAATATTATTTGAAAAGAAGTTGGAACCACAATAAGAAAAACACAAAATACGTGGAAGCCAGTAAACATGTGATCTTCATACTTATTTCCTCCACAAAAATATGGAGTGTAAATCAAGCAAGATGCAATAAGAATTTTCCCCTATAAAACTTTAGCACAAGCTAGTATTAAATCATCAGCTATCCTCAACTCTGACTGCAGCCCTAGATCTACCCAAATAATTTCTTCTGGCTCCACAGAAAGCAAAGTACAAACCGTGAGCCCAGCCAGTGGTATAACAAAACCCTGGCCTAGGTTCAGAATTATACTTCCACTAGAAAAAGGGGCAAGGTTATGACTAGAATTGGGCTTCATAAATCAGTGGCTTTCAGAGTAAAAGCAGTGTTCTTTCTTGGTTATTTATCTTACTATTTCGTCAACTGCTGGTGCTGTATTTTATTTGTTGTTCATTCTTTCCCCCTCACTCTTAAAATTTACTGTACTTTATCTACATATTTATTTTCTCTACTGAATAATTGTTATTTCATGCTGTAGGAAGCTTCAAGTCTATAAAGACAGCATTCTATGGCAATTTTAAGAGGGCATGAGCAAAAATTAATTCTTCCTGGTAATTTTATCATTAGTTTGGTTCCAGCATATAAATTTCACCCTAATTTTTTATAGGTTTATTCAGTCTTTACCTTTATCTTATTAAGGTATTGGAAGACTGATAACTGTGTCAGAATTTACTTAGTGCAAGGCTTCTTTGCATCATATGTCACAAGAAATCTTGAATTAATGCAGCTGACATACTTCAAAACTAACTAGAAGTGGTTTTGCTGTAAGAAAAGCTGGCTTGTAGTCCTGTTATGTGGTAGTGCTGTTACATGTTCCCTTCCCTGACATATTGTGTCAAAAAAAAACATGGTTTAAAAAGAAAACAAGAAACAAAGCAAAGGAAAAACACCCCAAGCCCCAACAACAGCAACAAATAGAACACAAACAACCCTCCCTGCAAACCCTTTGCTTTCTATTTAAATGAAGATACTTCCACACCAAACTGTCAATTTTATTTTCCTTCTTTAAGTCAGGTTGTTCAAAGGCCCAGGCACACCACATATGATGTGAACTTCAATTGCTAGTGTGATAAGGAAAGCAAATACAGCAAATAAGGCATAGCTAGTGGATAAGCCGAAGAGGCATGCAGTTATTTGACATTGTTTATACAGTGTTTTATTGGGTCATTTGGCAAGTGCTCGCATGATTTTGACATTTGGATGTTTATTTAGAATAATATACATATATATGCAGTTAGCTAAGAAAAAGAGAAATTCAAGTGAAGCACTGCTTTAATATTGTTGTCCACTGTGTATTTCAACAAATGGAAGGCAATATTTCAAAGGTCTGGGTGAATGCGTCAGATTTCTTCAATCTAATGAAAGCTCTTATCCAAGATGTAAGATAACAATATCTAACAGAACTATTTGAGAAATGTACTGAATATGTGCTCATCCTCAAGTGACTGGTGCTGGCTGTGGAAAAAAAAAAAATTAGAAGGCAAAAATATGCCACATAGGGCCAAAAAACCTGTGAAGAAATAATGATCGTATACACAGAATCACTCCCTTCTTTTCAAGAACAAAAAATTCAAACATTTCAAGATAGAGTTGAATAGTAACTCTATGTTTACTTATCCTACTCCTTCATGATCTTGGATAGTCTGCCTAAATACAGAAAGCAACTTTCTGTTTCTGTTTGGCTAAAGGATTTCTCATCTTTCTGTTCTGAAGTTTTTCAGCGCAGTATCTAAATTTTACTAAAGAAAAGATATGACTCAAAGCAGACTACTTTTCTACAGTGCCACTGCAGTTTTTTGTAGCTGCGTGGTTCTGGGTTGCTGGCTGGGCTTAAACCACAACAAAAGAACATGTGTCTTATAGGTGCACCGTGCTGTGGGTGTGTCGCATTCAAGTGTGCTTGGCACTTTTTAATACCTGATGAACTGTAGAACCAGAGTGCAGCTCAATTACCAAGAGGACTAGTACAGTTTAGGGTGCTTTCTGGAGGGAAAACTACAAAGTTTCTTAACTTTGTACAGATGACCTACATCCTTCCAGTCAGCCATGGTTAAATCTTTGGTAGCCTGTAACGTCTGAAACCAGACATGCTTTACAATTGCTTTTGAAAATGGTGAAATAGGTTTCTGGGTCCACTAATGCTTGTGCCTTTGTCTCCTTTGCAACTAGCTATTCTTACTTGTAGAATTTTCTGTTTCCTCCTTTCACCTTTACTTGAGGAAGTGAAGGAATATGTTTTTTATTGTGTGGGTTTTTTTGTTTTGTTTTGTTTTGGTTGCTTTTTTTGTTTGTTTGTTTTAACTGGATTTCATTGATGACTCTGCAAGCCATGCACACCCTGCATTTATTTTATTTGAGGTCTTACCATGGGACTAAGATTGATGCGAGCAAATTAATACTTGTTAGTGTTCTTACTGCTGCCTGTGTATTCAAAATATGATGTTCCATTGCACTCATCAGAGAGCTCTAATTTTTTTCAATTCTTTAATGCTCTGTTAGCTTTGTAGAAGGATAAATCAAACTGACAGTTATATCCAGCAGAAGCTTATTGTCATATGTAAAGCAAGTATTTTATTTGTGTCAAATTTTCCCCCTTCCCTCCCTTTCCTCTGTATTTTTTCCTCCTATTTGACTCAAGTGTTCATTCCTCAGCAAAAATGAACACTTTTACCCAGAAGTTAATGGCACTGGAAGTCTCCTGTGGTGGCTCTGTAGCGTAATAATTTGAAAGATACCTGAGGCACATATTATTATAAAAGCAAGCAGAAAAAAGTAGCAAGAGGAGATGGAAAAATAAAGTTGAAAAAAATCTCTGAGGTGTCATGTTTTGTCATCATTGCTACCAGTAGTGTGTTGTCTGTCAAGTAGAGAAATTTCAAAGTCCTGTTAGTAACACGACTTTAATCTAGTGGTAATTTATGTGCCACTCAAGAAGGGGTCTTTTCTTAACATGGCGAAATTATTCTGATTATATAATTGAATAGCAGAATTCATTACTGGGAAACGCCACCTGTGGAGAAAGATTTGCTCTAAATCTATTTCTACTATAGTGTAGCAGATTAGTGCAGCATAAGTCAAGCCATCATGGAAATTATAGATGGGCTAGACCCAATAAACTGTGTAATCCATCCCCATTGGAGTACGATTGTTCCTTATAATGTATTTTGTATTGCCAGTGCAATTTGAAATGGCTCAGATGATGAGTATTTAGCTGCTTTTATAGGAAATAAATGAAATGACACTATACTGATCACAGGTGCTGACTGTGGCTGCTAAAAAATTATAATTAAAACTAGCATTAACTGCTATTTCTTCAATATAGTGAAGTGCAAGATAAATTTCAAATATTCTGTATAATGCATTCTGAACCAAAAGAGTGAAGAAATACTTGCATTTGTATCTATCTTTCTAGGCCAAGTCTGACCTGGAAGCAAAGAAGAATCTGTTTATACCTGATGTGATAAAGCAATCTGACTAGAAAAAAACAGATACTTGAATTCTACAATTTTTTCCCTTATTAACTCAAGTCACCCAAAATTCTGATTAAGAGTCATCCAAAAGTCAAAGTAGTCAGAGATTGTTTACACAACAATCTGGTGGTTAGCACACTTGCCTAAGAAGTGTAGGGCAATAAATTTTGCTCAGTTTAAGAGTTATTCTTCATATCCCTGAAACAGAGAAGAAGAAGAAGACAAGGTGAGGCCATTTTCTATACCATTTTCTTGAAATGCATTCCTCCCATTAGAAAAGTAGGTGTCACAGGACAGAGAGATGGTAAACAAGCATTTGCGTCTCTCTTCTTGAGTTTTATGCTTTCTAACAAGGGACAAGAACTGATCATCTAGATCCTTGTTTCTAGGATTTTTGAGACTTTTACACCTTTTAGTACACAAGGACAGATATGGTTAAATGTCCAAGGAAATGTCACGGTGTATAAAAGAGATATTCAATTACTTTAGCTGCCTAGTGAGTTAGAAATATGGTCTAAATGGATGGGTTGGATAGTTATTTGTCACAAAGATGGGTAGCAGCTGTCTAAACTGCAAGTTAGAACCAATTTGGTTGAGTAGGATCTCACCTAAAATGCGCAGAGAATACGTCTACTTAAACCAAAACAAATATATTTACTCCTTTGCTGCCTGGTGTACTTATCTGGAAAAATAAAGTTCCTTCTGTAAAATTCAATGTAGTGATATTTTGAAACAATTCAAAGATCCTGAAAAAATGTTAAAATATTAATACGCATGGAGTCTTCATTTCCTTTCACTGAAGTTTATAGGATGTATCAATGGTTCAAGATTCCTGTATTTCTACCCAAACTAATAGTACTAGTACAACTGTGGGGCTAAGAAAGAGGAGGAGAAAAGAATAGCAGTTTACTGAGTCAGGCATTGCAAACACGGATTTGGGTTTCTTTGTTCTTTTATTTTATTTAAAATAAAAAAATCATCTGGAGGATATATTGCCTTTTCCAGGAGTACATGGTGGCAAACAGAATAGGAGTTTTGGCTGTAAAAATTAAATTATTAGAAGAAAAATTCTCTGTTGCTTGGCTAAAGTTTGTAGACTATGTATAAGTTTTTGTTGGTTTTGTTTTGTTTTGTTTTTTTTTTTAAACTTACCCCATCAAAAAAGAGGTATATAAATATGGGTTTCTAAAGCTCTAATTTATAGGTGTTGTTGTTACCAGATAGCTTGCTTGAGAGCATATTCACACTCTTTCTTCACCACCATCATTTAATAAAAAAAAAAACAAAAACAAACCCCAAAGTAACAAATATTCTATAAAATATATTTCTAGTTCATTCAGATAAAAAAAAAAGCTTCCCCGAATGGCAGTGTTTTCCATTATATGTTTAAATCTACAAACTGAAACTTCATCTTGCATAAGCATGAGCTGTCCTTTTCCAATAAAAGTAAAATAAACTTGTCTTGCTGTAAACCAAGAGTTTGTTTCGAAAAGGAAATGGTAAAAAATAGGACTGCCATAAGCAACACCTAAGTGGACATAATGAATAGTCTTGTGTAGCATCCTGCCTGTAATTAAGCATGTCTATGTTAAGATCTCAGTTCTGATCAGGAGTTAATTTTGAAATTAATCTACTGACTGTGCTTTGATTCACACCACACCGTGATCTCAAAGAACTTCCACAGAGTTCCTTACAGTGAAACTAAACTGGAAAGGAACCTATTGTATGCCAACCACTAATGTGCATTCACTCCTTTGGGGTCAGATTAATACATAGTAAAAACTTTGAAATATATATTGTACAGATTCTGGGTCCTCAGCACTAGCTGTTTAGTCTGACCTAGTAGGAGCTGACTGAAAGTATAAGATGTTGCCATGGATCAATATCCTGCTCTAAAAATTAGCTTTCAAGGAACAAGGCATATATAGAACAACTCTCTCCTAGGTGTACTTTGAATTCATAGCCTTCTTCCACCAAATTTCTGAGTGCACTGTGGCTGATTAGGTTCATGATGGTGTTTGTTTGTTATACTTTTTAAGTCTATTATGAGATTACGGCTAACATAATGCTCTCTCTTAAGAGGGAAAAGAGGTATCTCCACTTATTTTCTCCCTTCCCACCTGCTAAAATGCATTTGCAATAAAAAATAATCTTAGAGTGTAATTAAGTGTAAAAAAATCTTAGAGTGTAATTACTGTATTTGTGAACAGTATAAAGTGATAGTGTATCAGTAAATTGGTCTTTTCATCCTGAGGAATTTAAACGTTAAAGTGCTGTCATGGGCTTGTGAGGAAAAGACCCTATTCCAGCGGCAGTCAATGTTTCACCCTTTATAATGCTTGCTTTGATTTGTAAAGCCTTTCTTCCCTTCCTCATCTATGATACCTTGCTACTTCTACTTTTCAATTATGCTGCATAGCTTCATATAGCTTTAAAGTACTGCAAGTACTGCAGCAGGTGACAGTACAAGCAAGTACTACACCCATTGCTTTGATAGAGCACATGAGATAAAACAAGCTTTGCAGCTTGGTCAAATACACTGAGAAAGGTAATGACTCTGGGTTGATAGTCAGGCTGTGGCATGTGTAGAAAAAATACACCTGCTGTTCTGATTTTTTTTCTAATCAACCAAGAAATTGTAGCACTTTGAAGGACTAAAGCTGCTTTGAGCAAACACATAATCACCTTCACAACTGAGGGAGGAACCACTGCTCATGCTGTCAGATCAGATCCTGCTAGACTGAGGAAAATTATCTTAATTGGTGTGTTGTAGTTTCACTAAAAATATAACTGATAGGGAAAAATCATTATTGCGTGCCGTTTTGAGACTATTTTTAGTTAAGGGAGAAAAGGCAAAAAATGGTGATATAGAAATACTGCTTTGAAAGTTTTAAATTAAGTATTACAACTTTTTTTTTTCCCTACAGATGTACTCTTCATTTCAGACATGACCAAAATTAAAAAGGAGGCTAAAAACATGTGAAATAACCTGGTATTAAACAAAAACTTCATTTTCAGTTGAGCAAAATGCTTCATTTCACCTAAAACTTGGTGGTATGAGTCATGAATAAAAAGATAGGGTCATTCTTTATGGCTATCTGTTGAGAGCCCTATGAAAAAAAGTCTTTGCAGACAATTGTATTTTGAATAAATCTATTTATAATCTGAGGCATACAGCCTCATGATCTTAAGGTCCTTTCCAACCCTAATTCTATGATTCTATGAAAAGCTAAGTCATGGAAGCAAATAATAATGAGATCCATTACTGAAAAAGTCTGAAACTTCAAAAGCAATTAGCTTGTCTACCTTTTTCACCTAGAGGTGTGAGAACAATGCAGCTGTAACTCTTAGAATGGTTTTGTCCTGGGTTCAGCAGTAGCAGCCATTTTTCTCCTTCATGTGCTGCAACTGAGCAAGCCAAGTGGTTAAAGCCTCTTTGGTATGGAGGATGATGGCTGAAATATAAATATGGGGAGGCCTGACAGATTGACTATAGCACACTTTTTCTCCTGCCCTGAAAGACTATGTCATGGTTTAAGCTGTAAATCACGCAGCCCGTTCACTCACTCTCCCCTCTTTCTTCCCCCCAACTCCGAGGGGGGGGGGGGGAGGGGGAAATGGGGAGAAGAATTGAAAGAATGTAACTCCCACGGGTTGAGATAAGAGCAGTCCAGTTGCTAAGGCACAACACAAATCACTACTGCTACCATCAATAATAACAGTGACCAGGGAAATACAAGGGAAGAGGATACAACTGCTCACAACTCAACAACTAAGCTGTGAAGTGACCTCTTCCGGGTTCCTGCCCTCCGTTTTTACATCATGGGCATGACATACTGTGGTATGGAATACCTTTTTGGTCAGTTTGGATCAGGCATCCTGTTTCTGCTTCCTGGCGGCTTCTCCTCTTCCGCGGCAGAGCATGAGACTCAGAAAGTCCTTGGTCAGACCAAAACGTTTTAAGCCATAACTTTAAACATCAGTGTTATCAGCGCTGTTCCCAGGCTGAAAGTTGAAAACACAGCACTGCACCAGCTACTATGAAGGAGAAAAATGACCGCTGCTGCTGAGCCCATGACAGACTGTTACAAGAGATGAAGCCTGACATCATGAACTGGATGGAGTCAGCAGCTTTATAGGGATTGGTCCCTGTACTAAGAAATGATCTCTCTTTTTGTGTGTGTGTGTATGTATATTGAAACTGTGATTTATTGAAAACTGTGGGATCTGAGCATGACGTGAATGGTATGAAATAAAGGGGTGGATACTGTCCTGCATTCAGCAGTACCAGTCATTTTTCTCCTTCATAGTAGCTGGTGCGGCACTGTGGTTTTGACTTTCAGCCTGGGAACAGTGCTGATAACACCGACGGTTTTAGTTGCTGATCAGTAATGTTTAGTCTGACCAAGGACTTTCTGAGTCTCATGCTCTACCAGGAAGAAGGGGAAGCTGGGAGGAAGCAGAGAGAGTACACCTGACCCAAACTAACCAAAGAGGTATTCCATACCACAGCACGTCATGCCCAGTATATAAACTGGGTGCAGTTACCGGGAAGAATTAGACCACTGCTCGGGTTGGACTGGGTATCAGTCGGCAGGTGGTGAGTGGTTGTATTTTCTTCCCTTGTTATTTCCCTTATTATTATTATTGGTGGTAGCAGTAGTGGCTTGTGTTCTACCTTACTGACTGCTCTTATCTCAACCCGTGGGAGTTACATTCTTTCAATTCTCCTCCCTATCCCTCCAGGAGTGGGGGGAGGAATGCGGGGGAGTGAGCGAGAGGCTGCTCAGTTCTGGGTTGCCTGCTGGGCTTAAATCATGACAGGTTTATGGTGATACTGGTTTTGAGAACTCGCTTTACTTTTTATCAATATTTATAAAATTTTAGAAGTGAAGGAGGGGGGATGAAGATAATTCAGCTGAATAATTCTGCTGATATACATTATTAGTTAGTTTGTTTCCTTTGAAAATACGGGGCTTTATAGTCAAAAACCACATCTTTATTTTACTCATAAATTTTTGATTTATTTAAAGCCAAAGGATGACTATGAATTCCAAGTATGGTCTCCAGTTTCCTGGTAATTTTCTTGTTACTAGAAAAATACTATTCTTTATTTTTGTTGTGTCTGTGGAAAAGTTCATCTTGCTACTCATGATTATTTATGATGATTTCATTCAGATCACTTGAGCTAACAAGAGCCATTGGTGTAAACTATACTGTCAGCCTGGTGGAAAAAAATCTATGTATGTAATTAAGACCAGGTGTTTCAACTCTTTAAAATAATACAAATGAATAGGCCAGAAATCAACTTTTCTGCCAAATGACAACACATACACATACATACAGTTCCCCTGACTCTGCCTGAAAAACTTCTCATTTTTTGCAAAGAAAGTCACAGGGCTGTCTCAGCAGCACTGTTAATTAATCTAGAGAAGTGCTGGACTCCCACCCAACTGAGATGGGTTGTTAGAATTAAGGGCATTGGCACTTCCTCAAATAAGCTAGACTTTTGATGTGCTCCTGGTTCCTAGAAGGTATTGCTCAATACAGCAGTGGGCAGCAGGGGTACCTGCATTAAGCGGTCTCAGAGGCAGTATGGCCACTAATGCAATGCTGGACCTTTGGCTGTAAGTACTTAAAAGGGATACTTGCAGCTTTATGTGACTTCACAGTACAAAAATCTTGCTTTTAAAGGTGTGTTTGTATACATATATACATTTATATGTACAAATAAAAAATCATTAGCACAAAGAGACCTCCTGACAAATTTTTTTAGAGTTACATGATTCTGGTAAGGCTGTCTTCCCATAGTAAACAGCACTATGTAAAATAATCTTTAAAAATAGTGGCAGTCCATTTTAATGCTTCAGACACTTCCTAGACTTGAAAAACTTTGGTTGTCTTGTTGAACAGATGTGACATCAGCTCCTGATGCTGGAATCTAGCCATGACACAATCTATTCCCTATGTTTTTTGAAGGGGACAGTGGGAATGAAAAACTGAGACAGAGGGAAAATCTTCAAGGAAGTTTATAATACGTTAAAAAGATTATCAAACTTCTGAGTTAATTTGTTACCTTGCATTTCTGAATTTAAACAAATGGAATTAGAAGTTTTAATGACACGTTGACTTACTGTCAATGGATTGTGTTTTGCTTAAGGTTTCTTATTGATCATGTGTGGAGACCTGATAGCAGCCTTCCAATATCTGAAGGAGGCCTACAAGGATGACGGAGAGGGACTCTTCATCAGGGACTGAAGAGACAAGAGAAGGGGTAAGGGGTTAAACTTTAATAGGGTTAGTTCAGGTTAGATAAAAGGAAGAAGTTCTTTACTGGAAAAGGTTGCCCAAAGAAGTTGTGAATGCTCTATCTCTGGCAGTGTTCAAGACCAAGCTGGACAGAACTTTGGGCAACATGGTCTAGTGTGACGTGTCCTTGGACATGTCTGGAGGTTTGGAACTAGATGGGTTTAAGGTCCTTTCCAATCCTAACCATTTTATGATTCTAAGTTCTGGCAAATTTAAATGAAGAAATAATTGAGTGTCTGAGGATTGCTTGTGGATTCCTGACTTCCAGTTGCTTAAAAATATGCTCCTGAAACACTACTCAGATGCTGAACTTCGAACTGCAAAAATTACTCATCAAAGCTGCCTGGGTTTCACCTTCAATCGTAATAATATGAAAGAGCTATGTTGAGAGCAGTCAATCAGTACCCAGACCTGGAAGGGACAGTTACCTCATAGAGATGATCTGAACAAAAAAAGTAGCCTTTTACTGTTTTTTAAGGAGCTACGTGCATGCTGAGACTAGAGTAAAAGATAAAGCAGAGCAAGAGTGTTCACAGGCTGTAATGGAAAGCTTGCCCAGCTGGTCTAATTCCAAATCACTGTCTACCACTGATCCTGAATACTGCCTCTCCCAGCAATTGCCAACAAAAGCAACAATTCCAAATATGACATCACTTTCTCAATTCAGAAGTCTTATTTTTAGTTACTTAGTTGATGTTAATGGAGATAACAGGAGTTTTCAGTACCTATAAGATGTCATTGGGGAAAAAAAAAAAAAAAAGCCCAAGCCAAAAACAACCCAAAAAACCCAAACCCCCAAAATCCTGAAGCCCAAACAAAAAAAGAAGCAAACTAAAAGGGACATATCAGTGAAACATATAAGAAGTTACTCCACCCTGTCCTGCATGTTTTTATTCTGTCCCCATTGTTTCTTAAGTATCAGTTTTCTAGCTCCTTAGAAAAGGTTTCCTCTTGAGAAGTAGAGTAAAAAAATACCCTTAGAGGAAAACATTTTTTGTTTATATTTTAAATTTATAAATATCTACATACAAAAATATTTGTTGAAGTTAAAATAATTCAAAGGTGACTCAGATGGCTATTTTTGTACTTGACTTCTACAGTTACACATCAGGATAATTTATTTAACTGGTATGATTTTATTGTTTGTTGGGTTTTTTTCTAATTATTTTAGTTCTGGACCAGGTTCTTCGTTTCACTGTTGCCTCCTGTTAAACTTCCTCACTTCTAATGCTATTGAGTGTTTGCTTTTATTTGTCAGGATCTGCTTGGAGACAGACATAGTTCTTAAAACTTCTTGGTATTAATCTATAGTAAGTTACAAGGTTGCTTTTGGATGCTCTGGGAATTTTCCTGAGGTTCAAAATGATAGACTGCCTGAATGTCTCTTATCTGGGTCTGCTGTCCAGTAGCAGAGGCCAGACAGATGCTGGAAAGAAACCAATATGCAGTGGTGTTCTGAGAATGCTCGTCACTTGAGATCATACCAAGAGGCAGATTTTGGATCATCCAAGAGCAGTTCCCTTCATTTTTAACTAGTACCTGCTTTCCCCTTTTTCCAGTCATATTGACAAGTGGCTTTTCAACCACTACTTCAAAATATGTTATGGTTCAGTTGCTTGAACTATGTAAGCCTATCTCACTTAATCACTTCCTCAGTATTGCAAGCTCCTAGTTATGCAATCTCTCCTGCTCTCTGATTTTTAGCCTGGAACTATTTCAAATACTGAGGGAAAAATATGCTTTAGTCTAATTTTGTCCTACATATGTTGTAAAATTTACCTAATACTGTTTGCGAGAGTTAAGTGACCTAATATTATCTCCCATCTATAAACTGCATGAAACCTCAAGTGATTGCTCTGATGCAGAGGAAAAACCACAATCAGTCCTGGAAAGATCAGGCATTCCCTTAATTAATGTATTTATTAATTAGAACATTTTCCCTTGATCAGACAGGGAAGTCTAGATGTTTTTTTCATCATAATAGCAGCAATTAGAGATCCTGCTGTTCCACGGATCATGTTTTCCAGTTGCATAGTTTTATTTTTTCAAAGCCTTATCGCAGAACACAAGATGTGATTGAAGGCAGAGAGACAGAGGACTTTCAATCAATGGAGGTGTAATGTAGCAACAAAATAAAATAACACCTTCCTAACTACTTGAAAAATGCACAGGAAAGACTCTTTGACACCTTTGCTCTTCTTTTGATTGATATAATGCAGTAAGGCAGGAGCAGTGGGTTCTGTTAAACATAAATTTTCACATAATATTAAAAGAAACATTTAATTCAATCCACATAATGTTAAGTATGAACTTTCATGAAAAAGTAATGGGAACTAAAGCTGTAGTCAGCTGTAGGTCAGGGAGCAAGCTCTGATGAACATGTCCCTGTACGATTTCATGAGCAATACAAGCCAAAAAAGATCCTGCATGTATTAGGCTCAGATGAGGTTTATAAGCAGATAACATACAAAAATTGCAGAGGTGTACTGACTTGCAGCATTGTTTTAACCACGAAGGATGAGTTCACTGGAACGTCAAGCATTTTGAAAGTCTGGCATCTAAGTTACGAAATGTTCGTAGAATCATAGAATCATAGAATAGTTAGGGTTGGAAAGGACCTTAAGATCATCTAATTCCAATGCCCCTGCCATGGGCAGGGACACCTCCCACTAAAACATGCCATCCAAGGCTCTGTCCAACCCGGCCTTGAACACCGCCAGCGATGCAGTATTCACAACTTCCTTGGGCAACCCATTCCACTGCCTCACCACCCTTACAGTAAAGAATTTCTTCCGCATATCCA
>JARCZZ010035195.1:7836-24179 GCA_030323915.1 Brotogeris chrysoptera | reverse complement strand
CTTAACTAAAAGCTACCTTTTGTAATAGCACTTTCGGGCAAATTATCCTCAACCAGATGGGGATAAGAAACACACTTTGATATCCAAGTCCCTAGTGACAATGAATACAGTCTTGCCACTAGAGACTGAGCATAGGGGAGCCTGGGATCCTAAGCCATGGAGGTTTAATGCTCTTTGGGGACGTGTTAATGGAGTGATCTGTCCTTCTTTTTTAATAGCAAAACCAACACAATATGCAAGAAGTGTGCTCAGAATGTGAAGCTCTACGGCACAGTAAGTGAGCAGCAGCCTCTGTTCCTTTCATCTTCTTCGTCTCTATCCTGCTGGCTTCCAGAGCAGTTTATGGGCTGCTTTGTTGTATTAGCACGACTGATCAATAACATTCAGGTCCCTCAAGGGTGAAGCTTTTACCTTTTCTCTCCTTTCAGCACAGAAAAGAGCAGCTCTGCATCATTTGAGGCCAGGAAATGGACTATTGGGTAGCCGGTAGAAATGAGAGTGTGCTTACACAAACTGAGATTGCTGCAGGAAGCAGTGCTAAATCTTTCTTTCGTGCTTGTCTGGAATCTGAGATTTGGATTGTATTATAGATTTTCCAGTTATTTTGTTATACTTGACAAATGGTCCAGGTGCTAAATACAGTTAGCTTGGAACAAGGAAATACAAGCTTGGAAGTGATGGGGAGAAGTGGAAAGAGCAATGTATTGGTGTAATTAGAAGGCACTGCTATATTTGCTCTCTGTTCTTGTTTCTTAAAGCCCAAACCCTGCCAGTACTGCAATATCATAGCAGCGTTTATTGGAAACAAGTGCCAGCGATGCACAAACTCAGAGAAGAAGTATGGCCCTCCACACTCCTGTGAGCAGTGCAAGCAGCAGTGTGCCTTTGACAGGAAGGATGACAGGAAAAAGGTTAGTATCTCTGTAAAAGAGGTCAAAAAGGTAAAAGATTGATCACAGTGGTTGTCTGTCCAGCCCCTTGAGTATTTGGGACATAGTCTGAAGGAGCTGGAAGTGTCATACCTCCGCCAGGAAACACATTCCATGCTTCTGCCACCCTTTGCTTCGACAACACAAGTGCTCCTTAAGAGGTTTGAAGCCTTGTTCCTGCAGGCTGTAACCATCCCTTGGTCCTTTGGGATAATGTACTGATAATGCCTGTCCTCAGGCTGAGACCCTTGCTGTTTTGGTGAGCACCCTGGCACATACTGTTCCTTGGCATTGCTTTGAAATCCCACTTGAGTTAGCCTGTCCTGGTGAATGGGTGCTGTTAGATGGGCTATAAGGAAAGCCTGGCAGAGGCTGTAGTTAGGATGGAAAAGCTGCTTTTGAGGAGCCCTGTCTGCATTGCACCAGCCGTGCCAGATGCACTGCTAACCCTTTCCAGGCGCTTCTTGAGTCACTGCTTGTTCATATGTGATCTGAAGCCTGAAATTGCTTCTTGCCTTCACCCTGTTTGGTTTATGGGCTGCAAACAAGACCCCAAATCGCCCCACTGTCACGTTGCAGGTGGATGGGAAGCTGCTGTGCTGGTTGTGCACGCTGTCCTACAAACGGGTCCTACAGAAGACCAAAGAGCAGTGCAAACACCTGAGCAGCTCCTCCCGAGCAAGCCTGCAGGAGAAGGAACAGTACAGCAGGCTCAGCAGTGGCAGCCACTACAACAGGTAACCTGCATGTACAGGGTGAGCAAATGTGGGGCCTGGCTGCTCCGTGCTCCTTAGATGCACTTCCTAAAGGAACTGGGAGAAGCACCCACCTTCAGGGATGGGGTTTGGGCTGTTGTTCAGGAGACTGTGGCTAAGTGAGGCTTGGCTGGTTTGCAAAGCCCACTGTGCTGGAGTAGACTTGTAGGCCACCAGTGCTTCAACTTCCTGAACTTGTACGTAATTCCATCTCAACTGCGTTTGTGGAATTCCATGATTTGAAATGGAGATTGGGAGCAAGAGTTCTTCACCTGCCTACTGCTCTGACTGACGCACTGGCGCCTGCTTATTTTTAGTCTCCAGCTAGTCTTCAAGGAATGCATTTTTTACCATTCCTCTGCTAGAAAATACTGCTTTAATGGGCTTAAAGTGGGTGGGAATATTTATCTGCTTCTCTCTCTTTGACTGCAAGTCATTCAGGTTCTGACATCCCATTTCCTCATTTCTTTTCTAGCCAGAAAACCTTATCCACCTCTTCTATTCAGAATGAAATCCCAAAGAAGAAAGCCAAGTTTGATGCCATATCTGCCAATGGTGACAGGTGAGCCTGGAACATGGGGAAATTGGGGGTGGGCTGTCTTCTTTGTGGAGTTTTGTATGAGACAGAGTGCTGTGTGAATAGCAGGAAGCTGTCATGCTTGAGCTCTTGAGCTTTGGGACATCGAGAGGCTGCATTAGCAGCTCTCCAGAACCTTGTGTTCCTTGCCATTTAGACATAGGTTTGAGGAGGAAATGGATACCTAGTGCCTGGACCTGCTAGAATAGAACCCGCTCCTTGGCTGAGCTCCTGGTAGCCAGATCAGCTCCAGCCTCTCCCCGCAGTTAGAGGGAGAGGGGGGCTCTTGGCTACTCTGTTGACCTGAGCTCTGCAGCCTTTGTGCTTTTGAGGCTATCAGCCTGGTCTGCAAGGAGGCTGCCTTGGAGAGAGGATGGAGACTCACCTCCTGTATCCCTCCTCTGCTCCCAAGCAAGAAGCTTGGCTGGAAAGCATCAGATCCCATCCCGATGTCAGAGTTTGTGCCGGATTGACACTGGCTGCATGTGCAGCAGAATGGGAGATAGCAGAAACAGGAAGATTGAGATGGATTTTGATTGGTTTTGGTTGTTTTTTTTTATGGTCTTGTACATGCAGATTTTCATTCCTGCCTTTCCTCTCTGCTTCTCAGCGTTCCTTCCTCTCCCGAGATGCTTTGTCCCCCTATCCAGAGTGCCCCGTCCACGCTGGCGCCGTGGGCTGCTTCCCAACAGAGTCTCGGTGCCCACCATTGTCCTGTTTCTCAAGGCACTGACGTCCTGAAGTGAGAGCACGAGTTGTTTTCTCCCCTCTTGCCCTCCCTCCTTCCCTGGGAACTGCCTCATCCATGGAAACCATCCCTCTTAATGGATCTCTGTCCCAACAGCAGTGATTTGGGAGCACAGAGCATAGGCTCATTAGTGCCAAAGGGTCTGTTAGAGCCACTGGTAATGAATGAATCACTACCTGCCTTGAATGTCTTTTCTTTGAGATCACAGACTGCATCTGTCCTATAGATATCACTGGCACCTTGTCAGGGGTTGTTCGTGTTTGAAATGCTCCAATGGGAAGTAGAACTCATCTGAGTTCAGTGCTGGTGGAGCCAGAGCAGAGACTAGAGCTATGTCCCTGGTAGAACTCATGCAGCCCATTAGTACTGCTGTAGCTTTCGCTCTCGAGAGGCTCCTGCTCACCTCCTGAGGCTGTAGGACAGCACCAGGTTTTGCTATCTGCTCACTAAAGCCTGAGCTAACAACTCACTGTAGTAGCCCGTTCGTGTAATACCCTACTGCAAATAGCCAAGAAGCAAAAAGTCCCCTGCTCTGGCATTGATTGCTCAGTCATTCATTTGCAAACCAGGAGACTGAGGGGAATCAAACGCCTTCCTTTGCTCTTGTGAGCCTGGCTCCTTCCAAGGCTCTGCTCCTTGGCACACACTCTGTTTGATGACTCCCAATAACAAACTGTGGGTAATTTTAGCAACTACTGAAGAGCTCCAGCAATGTGCTGTAGGAAAGGCAAGCTGCAGCTGCCTCAAATAGACCCAGGGCTCTGCTTCTGGAGTAGAATAAGAATGGTGGTTCATTAAGTGGCGTTTTGGAGTTGCTGAGTAGGTAGGTGATTGTGAGGTTGAGACCCCCAAAACTCTTTCTTCTTGCCCCATTATGTGAAAGATTGCCCTCTCTCAGGTCAGCCTGTGTGTGGAGTTAGGGTTTGCTGCAGCACAGTGTAGCCTGGAGTGGGGTGAGACACAACCAGCACTTCTTCACTGCTGAGATCAGCTGTACAGCACGTTTTGGCTCCAGCCGAACATCCACTGCGGGTTGGATAGGGCTTGGAGCAAGCTGCTCTGGTGGAAGGTGTCCCTGCCTGTGGCAGGGGGTTGGAACTGGTCGAGCTTTAAGGTCCCTTCCAACCTGAATCATTCCATGATGGAGCAGTCATTTGGTTCCTTTTCTGCTCAATAGAGAGGAAGGTGTCTGTAATTGCTCCAGTTTTCCCTCTGCCTCCTCTGGAAGCAACAGTAGCTCAGCCATGTGCTTCAGAGACATGCACTTTATCCTGCTCCGACATGGAGTGCAGTGGCCCCCCCGACCTATTCCAAGGGGCTGTGCTCACATATGTGACAGGAGGGGATGCTGCCTGGGCACCCTGAGCCCGCTGTCACCCACTCATGGGTGCAGATGCCGGGGGCAGGCACCAGCTCTGCCTGCAGCTCCTGAGTGTTGGTGACCCTCCTGTCCTTTCTACCCGCTGGGTGGCAGGGCTGGGTCTCCCCTTCCTTGCTCCACAGGGAGCTTGGCAACAGGAGCTGCCAAGGAGGGAGCTTTTCCTGCTGGAGCTGCTCAGGGAAATGGGAGCATCTCCTAGCACTCTTTGTCAGCCACACACGCAGGAGGGAAGCTTGCCTGGGTGTCAGCAAGAGCGAATCAGTGAGGAAGCTTTCTCCCTGTGGAGGCTGGGGTTTTAATCTATCCTTTCTTTCTCTCCTCCTCAGCATATTTGCACTGAGTGGGAAATGAAAGCTACTGTGAGTAACAGGCTTGCACACAGGAAGGTGCTGGAGCACCCACCATCCTTGTGCACAGCCTGCACTTGGGAAACTCAGGAATAGTTTTGAAATGGAAGGATTCCCTGCATGTAGGAACCTCTTGTGCACTTGAGAGCTGCACAGGGTGAGCAGCACAGTGATCGACCCGGAGACCTGCCGTATCTCTCAGCATCTGGGACGCTGTCCCTGCTTAGCTTCCCCCTCTAGCTCCCCAGCACAGAGGTGGAAAGAGCCTTTCCTTCTGCCCCATCCTTGCTGATGAGTCCAATCAATGTGCTTCTAACCAGAGAATGGATGATTTCCAGACATGATGAGCAGCCAGTCCCCTCTGCCTTGTCGGCCACATGGGGCCTGGATGTGTCTTGATGGAGGCAGTGACTGAGGTTCAAACCATGCCTTCCCCAGCCCACTGCAGCTTTAGAGCTGAATGCAAGCTTTAGGACATGTTGACTTACTCTGGAGGCTTTAAAAAGAGCCATCCTTCAGGTAACCCTGGCTCTTGATCTTTATAGCAGATCTTTATATTATCTATATAGGCCTGATAAGGGCCAGACTTGAAGTCATCTTCTAGGCAACGCTTTGTTCTTTTATTGCTGTTCCAGTTTAATTCAGCAGTTTCAGGTGTGTGTGGCTGGGAGGGTGCTACCCTTTTAACACACCAAGAGATAAAAACCAGCTTTACTGTGACAGCAGTGGGGAGCAGACAGCAGGCAAAGATCAGGTGAGCTCTCTGCGCCTGTGAATGCAGCTTATCATATCTTATGATGTGAAATAGTGCACACTGCGAGGCTCTGTGTGGCTTCCCAGGTCACTGGCTGCCTTGTAGGGGGATGTAGGGATTACCAGTTCAGGTGAGTGACTCATGTCCAGGTAACGTTTCAGCTGGTTGCTTAGGGTTAGAGTGCCTGGTGGTGTGTAAGTGCAGCTATTTCTCTTCCTGGAGAGACCCTTTTCTGCTCTGAACTTGGCGAGGTTTTGCTGTACATCCAAGAGCAAAGAGAGTTTCTCAGTGTTTGCTTGAAGGTTCATTAGTTTCATTACTGTCCTCAACTCTTTGGTTTAAGTAAAGATCTGGACAGTTGGAATGGTTGCTGCAGACACTGGCTGATGGTCACCCACAGCAGTGCTGCGTCCCTGCTGATTGTGCAACGACTCAACTCGATACAGCACATGAAATCCCTGTTCCTTGTGTTCCTGTGGCATGCAGAGCAGGGATATAGGTGCCACCTGTGTTCAAGGAGCGGTTGGAGGACACAATGTGTCATGAAATGATTCCTTTTCTCCTTCAGTGCCATCTTGGGGTTAGGTTCCCCGCCTTTGTGAAGAGAAAGGGTTGTGATGAGAGTTTCTCCCTGTTCTTGCTGTAGTTTTTCTCCAGACCTCGCCCTGGACTCTCCTGGCACTGACCACTTTGTTATCATTGCCCAGCTGAAGGAGGAAGTGGCTACTCTAAAGAAGATGCTGCACCAGAAAGACCAGATGATTTTGGAGAAGGAGAAGAAGGTACAGCCCTTGGCTAGCTTCCCCCCATGTTAGATGCTGACATCTTCACACAGATCACACTGCAATGGAGTCTGGCTTTATCCTGGCAATGAACAAGAGAGTTTCTGGCTGCACTCCTCCAGCATGTTCCTGAACTCATCCAGTCTCACACAGTTTCTGCAGGGTGCATGAGGGGTGAAGGCATTAATGTCTTCTTCCAGCTCACTTGCTCCTGACTGGTTTCCTTGCAGATCACCGAGCTGAAAGCTGACCTGCAGTACCAGGAGTCGCAGATGAGGGCAAAGATGAACCAGATGGAGAAGACACACAAGGAGGTCATGGAGCAGTTACAGGTGACAGCTTTTCTGTTCTCATTTGCTGAGCTCTGCTGGACCCAGGAGTGACTGAGAACAGTCACTTGTGAGCTGCTGCGCACAAAGCTCTGTTAATGCTCTTCAGCCCTGTCCTCTCTGTCGTGCAGGTTCTGTAGCAGACTGCAGTGCATTGTAATCCCTATTTATATTCACCTGGCTGCTCTCTCCTCTTACTCTATTGTAAAGTTGAGGGGAACCATCAAACTCATTTTAGCTGCTGCCAAAATCAGGTTTGAACCTGTTTCTCCAGCCTGTAGAACCTTTGTCTGCCCCCCTCTTAGTGTGATTTATGGGACCAGTAAGCAGAGAGAACAAAAGCTCAAGAAACAACTGGCAGTTCCTTTAGCATTACATTTCTGGAGTCCAAATCAGGCAGGTTTGAGGGAACAGGGAGAGCAGGATTCCTGTCATGGCCATGGAAACAGTAGGCAGGCAATCAGCATGAATACCCTGTGAGCCACCAAAGAGATCAGGTCAAAGGGGAGCTGGTTACAGGGAAGAAGTCAGACACAGAAGTGAACTCTGCACCCTTTAATTGCTCTGGGGGATGGAATGATCTCAAGCCCTAGCAATGAGAAATAGGAGGGGCTAAGACCAAAGGCTTATATTCCCCCGGAGCAAACAAGCCCTCCTCCAGCAGCACACGCCCAAGTCAATGATCAGAGTGGAAAACAGATTCTGTCTCTGTGTGTGTGTAGTGTGCAGAGGGCTGGATGTGCTTCCCATCCTCATGAGCAGTGGTAGGTTGTGTTTGAGGGGCTGACAGAGCCACTGATCCATGCTCTTAGTGATCCTGCACTGCCTGTGTCAGCCCTGAGCTCTCTCCCTCCTGTTTGGGTGTCCAAGCACTCCAGTTTGGAATAAGCAGTTTGCCATTAGCACAGACCTCCACTTCTTGCTTGCCTTGGCCAGGAGGTCAAGGGCTAAGAGGGAGATGAGCCCTCCTCTGCAGTGCTTTCCTGCCTGGAATACATTCTCTCTGTTGTGTCCCAGTGTTTTCCTTCAGCTGGTGTTGATTGAGGCTCTGGAAACTTCACTGATGTCAAATAAAAGTTCGCATCCTCTCGATGTAGTGAAGGTGCCTTAAAGTGTTCCTATGATTCACTGTTAGCTTGCTTTGTCTTTATCTTTCCGTGGGGGGAAGCAGGAGTTACCTGTATGCTTCCAGTCTGCAGGAGGCAAAAGAAGCTGCTTTACTGCGTGCAGCACTGGAGCAGATGGTTTAATTTGTCTTTACGTAGTCATTCATTCACTGGGAACTAACACAGAGGACCTGTGTCTGTCTTCACACAGGTTTTACCCCTTACCCTACAGCTGGAGCATGGTTTACCAAGGGCTAGAAGATGATTTATTTCCTAGAATAGAGGCGAGTGAGCTCCAAAGTCTGGTAAAAGGGGCTGGAGAGCCTTGTTTGTAAGTTGATCTGAGTTTTAATTAAGTGCAAACTAGAGTAAGTTACTACACAGTGGTGCTCTCCTGGGTTTGGAAAGCTGGTAGGGATGCAGGGCTGCCACTTCTTGCTTACAGCAGTGGGACATGAGGGGAAAAGGAGGGAAGAGCCTTTTCTACGTGCTTAGAGATGAGATGCCAGACTTGAGCTCATGCTGTGGTGCCACAGAGCCACATCCACCTCCTTTTTCATCTGCCTGCTTGAAGCCAGCAGCTTGTGGCCAGCCAGTTCTGGGAGCCCAAGAACTAATGATGATCCATTAAATCCCCATTTTCACTGTGTTTCCAGGCCAAGAACAGAGAACTCCTGAAGCAAGCAGCTGCCCTATCAAAGGGCAAAAAGCCTGAGAAGTCGGGAGCAATAACCTCCCCTTAGAACCAAACCCCCAATGTGGGAGCTTTCCCCAGCATTAGCCAAGGACTCTGGGAGACTTGCCTGATCACTGGAAGCCAAAATCTCAGTGTGGTCACTCCCTCCCTGCTGTGGACTCCATGGAAACACCTGGTGTGTGTGTGTGTTGCCTTTCGACAGCATCCTGAGCGTGGCTGGTCCCCATCCATCGCTGTTGAATACCAGCCTAGTACCACGGTGATCCATGGGGAGAGGTCCCAGCCATCCTAAATATCTCTTTCAGTTCCTACCACTGCCAACCCTTTCTATTAGCAAAGAGGAACCTGCTGCATTAGAGACTTCGCTTGGTTCCCAGCCTGCTGCTGTGATGCAATAGCCGTGGCCAGTCGGGAGCTGCATGTGGTGGGAGCTTGGTTTCCCTTCAACTCTTCCCTTTTCAAAAGGAAGCTGATAAATCGCCAGCCTGACAGACATTACTGGAACATTGTGCCACTGCTGAGAATGCTTGATCCAGCTTTTTTGGAAGATGCTCCCAAAATGGGGGCTTTGTATTTCTCTTGGAAGGGGGTTTGGGGTTTGTTTCTGCGGTTTTTCTTCTTTTCTATGGAAAAACCAAACTGCCTGGGGTTGTGTTTTCTTGTTTTCTTCCAATAGATTTCAGGTTGGGAGCCAGAGTGTAAGGATACGGACACCCCCCCTTCCTCCTGGTTACTTGGTGACCTGTGGGGCTTTGGTGACTTCTGCAGCTTGGTGTGATCAAGCACCTTTCACTGTTTCTTTACACCAGGAACATCCAAGGCTTGGCTGTTCCCTTTGCTCCATGGGTTGAGCTCCCCAGAGCTCCCTTCCAGCTGCAGCATCAGGGCTTGGATTAGGAAATTGCTTCCTCAAGGAGTGTTCCGTGGGGCTCTCTAGGGCTGTTCCTCGCTGCTGAGCAGAAGCCAGCGGAATCAAAGGGCTATGAAAGCTCCCTGCAACAGGGACGTACTTCTCGGAAGCAGCCCAGAAGCTACAGACCTCTCTGAGGTGAGCACTCCCCATGCTCTGCCTCTTGGGGTGCAGCTCCCAGAGGGCAGGACTGCTCCTTAGCATCACAGCACCAGTCAGAGCATGAGGAGCCATGTGTGGGGCTGGGTGCAGAGAGGAAGAGTGGGAGATGGAACCATAGTCTGGTGCTGAAGGTGGACAGAGAGAGGAGAAACCTTTTTGATGCAGGGCTTTTATGAAGCTCTTCACTCAAGCTTGTGATGATTGGGTTTTCCCTATTAAAGATGAGTTTACTCAAGGCACTTTTTGGGATGATGTTGGCTCCCAGCATGGAATGAGCATGCTGGAGCATTCACCCCAACGCCATGGGCTTGGTTTTGGCTGTATGGGTTTATTTTGAGGTGAAAACAAGAAGACAAAACTGAAGCTGTTGCCCTTTGCCAGCAGGGAAATACCACCCCAGATTTTCTACTTCACACCTTCTTAGGATATGAGGTGCATCGGTGGGGTTTTTTTAACTGGGGGCTTTGCTTTTTCACCTCCCTCAGGGTAAAAGAAGAGGGAGAAGGGCCCTGTTGTATATACGATGGGGGTTTTTTAACTGTGCTGAATGGATCATGCACTCGAGTAGCTGATGATTTGTAGTCAGAACATCGTTCCTTTGTATGTTTGTACTCATGGCAATTTTCAACGGGATGCTTTGATTTGTACAAAACTCTTTGGCGACTGTAAAAGTGTTTTCAAAAAGTCTCATTTGTGTCTCAGACTTCCTCTTTACCTACAGGAAAACCAAAGCACCTTCCCCTGCCCACAACTGCTTTAGCTCCTGGTGGTCGAAGCACCCATAGTGTTGCTTTGGGGTCTGGTTGCATTTGGGACTGAGATGCTGGGTTTCTGTTGTTTGCTGCTTTCATTTCCCTCTTTAAATCCTCCTGATGAAGGCTGTTGCTAGGCTCCTTGTTACTTGGTTACATTTAGCTTTCCAGGACCCATCCAGCTGCATCCCACGGGATCTGGGCTGTATTTTCTTCCCAAGAATGAAGGCAGAGCACAGAAACAAGAAGCCAGGAGGAGAAGGAGGGATGCAAAGGAGGTGAGTAAACACCATGTGAGTCTTCCCCTTATCCCAGCACCAACTCTGGAGAAAAAACAGGGGTTTGGGGTTTGTTTCTTAAAGCTTCTCATTTCCCAACAGAAATCTGGGAGTGAAAACCTCCTGGAGAGTTCAATTTGGGAATGTCCCTGTCCTGTGAGAGCCACAGGTCAGCGCTGAGTGCTTTCCCTGCCTCTTTCTCCTTTACCCCAGGCAAGGACCTGCTGTGTCCTTGAACATCTGCTCCCTGTATTGCAGGGTGGGGAAAGGCAAATCTCAGCTCTCCTGCTTCAAGCCTTGCAGCCTCCCATTGTTTCTGTGGCTCAGGGTGATGCTTTCTACAAGTACCTGTGCCAAAACCCAGGGCTTAATGCCTTCAATCAGTGCAGAGCACCCTGGAGATACACAGGGAGAGGGTTCCAAACCACTGTGCTTCATCCAGTGTGTCCTTCACAGCGTGTCACTGAGCTGAGCCTTAAATCTGCAGCCTTCAGCAGCTCCTCATCCCTCCTCTTCTTCCTTCTTATGCTTGCTTTCAGGTGCCTGGAGTGCCTGGATGACAAACTGCCCCTTGAGAAGGTGAGCTGGCACCTTGCTGCTGCTGCCTGAGTGTGCCAGCGGTGCTTGGCGCTTCCAGGGTGCTTTATCTCTGCTGAGCACAGCAATGGGAATGGGCCCAATTATCCTGCTTTACAGCAGGGCAGGAGATAGATGAGAGCTGATGTGCCAAAGGCTGAGCTCCGACGCAACAGGGAGAGCTGGAGCCAGGCAAAGAACCTCCTGCTCCAGCCCTGGTGCCTCTGAGGGGCTTCTTGGTGTCTGCTGTATGGAGCTGCAGGGAGACTCCAGCTGGATTCAGGGAATTGCTGCACTTTCCAGCCAGGTATTGGGTAAGAAATGCCTGGCTCCTGCCTTCACCTGGTTTATCCAGTGCTTGCAGAAGGATATATAGATATATTCAGTTCATTTTGGGTTGTGATTGCTTTATTCCAGAGCTGTAGAAAAACACAGTTTTAACAGTAACTGAACACACCTAAATAGGACACAGTGATCTCAGCCACTTGCTAGTAACCAAATCCAGGAAAAAACAGTTCCAGGGTTTTTCCCCATCCCAGTCCTTTCAGGTGGGTTGATCTTTGCCTGTGCCTTGCCTGAAGCTTAGTGTCTCTGGAGTGCTGAGCTGGGGAGCTGAAGGTGCTTGGGTTTGCAAAGCACTTCCTAACCAAAAGCATTAGATTTTGACCTGGTTTGTCTTAAGTAATTACTTGCCTAAATATCTCCTTTACCATCTTGCAGGGCCCCTGGCAAGGACCTGAAACTCTTTTGCAGCCTAGTAGCATGTACCTGCAGCAGAACTAAACCTGCTCAAGCAGAAGTCAGCCGGCTTAACCAGCCTGGTAATTAGTCAGCACCACATTCCCTTCCATTCCTTCCTCATTGCTGGGCTTTCCTGGGAGCACTGGGGGCAACAGGCTTTAAAATGGGCGTTAAAGAACCCCAACACTGAGGATCTTTAAATCCTTTCAAGCTGTAGTAAGTGATGTGTTGTACCTGAGCCAGGAGAGGAGAGCACCAGCCTTGGGCTGGAGATGAAGGGAAACAAACTGGCAATGAGACCTGCTTCTTTGGGGTAGTGTTTTCCCCTTTTTCACAAGATTCCCATGAAGAAAACTCAACTGCCCTTTGCCTTCTTCCAAAGGAAATCTGCAGAGCTCCAGGAGTCCAAAGGTATTTTGGCTGTAACCTCCGTCCTTACCAGTTCTGGACCAGCTCCACTGTGTTCAGTCCCCGCTCCCAGAGCACACGGGGATAGCAGCTCCCTCCTACTGCTATTCCTAAAGCTTCCAGAGCAGTGAGGATCACAAAGCAGTTGGAACCATTGTTTCTAAGGTATTTATACTGCAGAAGGCATGTCCATCCTCCTTCGGTAGAAACACTGATGGAGCAGGATGCTCCTGTTGGCCTTGGAGGTGCTGCAGTGCCAAGGACCACATTGGCAGTGACCTCCATGGCTCCAAATGCTGCAGCTGCAGAGGAATCCTCTTCTCCCCACAAATGGGATGGGCTTCCTTCTTCCAGCTCCCCAAGGCTTGGTGCTGGTGGGTTTTTCCACTGGAGGCTGTTAGTGGGGAGGTGTGGGGTACCCAGCCATGGGGGTGCTCCAGCTCCCACATCTTCCTACAGGAGTGGGGCACGTGAGAAAGGGAAACACTTAATGCTGAGTGTCTTATCTGCTCCAGGGGCTCCCTACGGACAGTCCCTGTGTGGTCTCTGCTGCTTCCCTTTGTCCTCAGAGTCCAGGCTGGCCAAAACCACCAACTTGGTGACGTCCCAAACAGTTGTCCCCAGTCAACCTTGCTGTTTTCTCTAAAGTGGCATGTGTTGAGCAATAGGCATTGCCTCCCTGCTCAGCTTCCTTGCAGCTCTTCAACCCAAGCAAGACTTGTCCAGTCAGCGTCTCGAGCACTGGAGCACTGTCAGTCCCTAAGGAATTGCTGAGCTGTTGCTTGTTTCCAGTGATTGGTGGTACTGGGAACAGGGTGGTTGGGTTCAGCTCTCGGGTTTCTCTCTTGATGAAATGTTGCATCTCCTTTGTCACCCTTTTTCCAAGGAATATTGTATTGGGCCTTGCTGGAATGCTGCTGTGTACTGTGATCAACCAGCATGGAGAAACCTTCCTCCAGTTGTGTTTCCTTGAGGAGCAAGTGGGCAGCAGAGCCTGGAGCCCAAGTCTGAGGAGGAATGGCTGAGGGACCTGGACAAGTCTCAGGGGGACCTTATTGCTCTCTACAAGTACCTGACAGGAGGTTGCAGTGAGGTGGGATCAGTCTCTGCTCCAAAGGAACAAGGAATGAAACAAGAGGAAACAGCCTCAAGCTGCACCTGGGGAGGTTTAGATGGAGATTGGGAACAATTACGCCCCCAAAGGATGTTCAGGCATTGGAACAGGCTGCCCAGGGCAGTGCTGGAGTCACTGTCCCTTGGGAGCGTTCAAGGCCAGGTTGGATGGGGCTTGGAGCAACCTGCTCTAGTGGAAGGTGTCCCTGCCCTGGATGAGCTTTAAGGTCCCTTCCAACCCAAACCATTCCAGGATTCTGGCACCCGCATGGCAGGTTGCAAACCCTGGTGCTCATTGGCTGGGATGGGCTGATCTGGGGCTGTGGAACAGATGGGATTGATTGTGTGCTGTGCTGTGCTGCTCTGCTCTTGCTCCATGCACCAGCATGCCAGCTCCAAGGGAAACATGCTCCTGGCATAGCCTTTGCTGTCTTCTGATAGGATATTTTTGTATCAAATACTTGGCAGCATCTCTAGCTGGATCACTGCCTAGAGAGGTGAGCCCACCTCTCACTGCAGCCCTGTGGTCCCTGTGGCCATGTCAACGTGTCACCCTCGTGTCCAGAATTTTCGGAGGAGGGACAGTAGGGGGTGGGGGCAGAAAGGGGAGAACAGAGACAGCAAAACACCCCTATAAATAGCAGCAGGGTGTTGGGTGTCTGAGCCACGCTGGGAAGAGGACAAGGACAAGGAGCAGCCGTCCAGGGGGCAGCTGACAGTCTTGGCTGTGCCGCTGCGTTGGGCTCATGCTTCACTGGGTTAATGGGCCGGAGCTCGGGCCCGGAGCTGCTGGAAGCTGTTTCCAGGCAAATCCCGAGTTGTTTGTGCAGCAATTCCCATCGGCTGGACTTTGCCATGTGCAGGCTGTCAAGCAGCAGCAGGTTGTTATCAGCGCAGCCGTCGGTGGCCGCCCGCGGTGGGGGGGGTGGTTGGTGGGGCGAGGGGGTTATTTTTTGACTTCTTTCCCTGTCTATTGGCTTTGGGGGTTGTTATTCCAGAGGATGGGAGCTGCAACTCCTGGGGCTCCTTTTGCGGTGGGTGAATCCCAGTGTCCTGTAGGGATGCACAGGGGGCTGCGGGTGGCAGGAGGGGGATTCCAGCTGGTTCCTTTTCCCCCCTGTTCCCAGCAGTCGTTTCCCGTCGCTCCCCGTATTTAGGGATGGGAATGCCGTCGGCCGCGTCCCGGCTCCTCCCGCGGGGGCTCCCCGCGAACTACAGCCTCCAGCGCTCCCCGCGCCGCCGCCGCTCCCCATTGGCTGACGGCTGCGCCTTGGCCACCGCCTCCTCTTTGCCCATTGGCAGAGCCTCAGGAGGGGGCGTGGCCGCTCCCGCCGGCGCGCTATGAAAGCCGCGCGGGCTCCGGGGCACCGGGAACGTCCTAAAGCCCCGGGGGACCCCGGGACCCCCCCGAGTCCCGTCCCGTTTCCCCCCCCCCCCCCCCCCCGGGGCCGGCCCCGCCATGCTGGTGGCCGGGTCTCCGTGCGGCCCCGCGGGGCTGCGGCAGTACCGGGGCTGCGGGGACCGGCGGCGGGGCTGCGAGGTAAGGGCCGGGAAGGGCTGCCCGGGGCTATCCCGATTGGCATCGCCCTCCCCAGGTGGGATGGGGTGATCCATCCGCTGTCCCGTGTCCCCCCTCCTCCCCGGGGCTGGCTGTAGGGAGCCGGGAACCGGGGATGTGGTGGAGGAGCCGGGACTGGCTCCAGCCTAAGGATGAGGGTGTTGCTGGGAGCCCACCCAGGGGTGTTGGCTCCATCCTGGCATTGGGATGGTTGGAAGGGGAGATCTTGGGATGTCCTTAATGCTGTGGAGCTGCGGTTCTGCCTGGAGATGTGGGCTGGGAGGTGAGATAAGGGGCCTCTGGGGGCTCCCTCCGGACTGCGACTGGGATCTCTTTCTGTGTCCCCATACCTGGCATCACCCGTGGCTTTTGGACTTGGAGGCTAATGTGCAGAATGTGAGTCCCTGAGGTGCCTGTGGAGTTTTATGGGATATCCCTGTTGCCAGTCTGCAACTTCTGTCCTGCAACATTCCGACTTTCCTGGGAAGTTGGGAATGGCATCTCTTTAATGTCCTCGTGCTTTGGAGCCAAGCTGGGGGAGGCTGGTGCTGGTGGGGATGCCCTAGACCTTGGTACCGTGGGCTGTAACCATCCCATCCGCTATGCCCTTGGTGCTGCTCTCACCCCTCAGTACAGCCATGGGGCAGCTTCCAGCCCTGTTCCAGGCAGGAGATGGTTCCGAGGGGCAGACCCGCACTGCCGGGTGCCGCAGGGTGTTTGCTTAACCTCCCCTTATCGGGAGTGATTTTCCAACACCTGACGGAGCACTGGCACCGGCGCTGCTTGGCACACCCTGCGCCTGCTCCAAAGGGATTAACTCCTTCCCCAGTGTCTCCATAGAGCCTCAGGGCTGGCTGGAGGTTGGGAGCAGGTTGTGGAGCAGTTCTGGACCAGCGCATCGCCTCCGTGCCTCAGTTTCCCCAGCAGTGGAAGCAGGAGGTGGTACCTTATGCCGCGGTGATGCAGTGAGGGTTAACCACTGCGCATCACTTAATGCAGCAAAACAGAACGAGTCTCTTCGGAGGGATGGTTAAAATGCACCTTCCAAGGTCACCCTGAGCTGTCATTGCCAGGCTCCAGGCTCATTCCTGGCACCTGGGCTGGAAATCCACGGTCTGTCCCCATGGATTTGCATTGCCGGGGTCCCGAGGGAGCCTCTCGGAGCACCAAAGCAGCTCTTTTGCCCCCAAACTTAAGTCAGCATTGAGCCAGCTCAGCACCCGCTGTCACCCCGGTGTCACCCCAGGCTCTTCAGTGGTGACTCAGGGCAGGAGCATCCTGCTGGGAGCGATGGGAGCTGCTGGATGCAGGCGCTGATGGCAAGGTCCTTAACAGGGCACCACGGAGAGTGGGGTGTGCAGTCTGCGGTTGGCACCCATGGGTGCTGCATGTGCCCTGTCTGCGGTTGGCACCCATGGGTGCTGCATGTGCCCTGTCTGC
>JARCZZ010035194.1:0-26893 GCA_030323915.1 Brotogeris chrysoptera | reverse complement strand
ACTGTAAAGGTGGTGAGGCACTGGAATGGGTTGCCCAGGGAAGTTGTGAATGCTCCATCACTGGTGGTGTTCAAGGCCAGGCTGGACAGAGCCTTGGGTGGCATGGTTTAGTGTGAGGTGTCCCTGCCCATGGGAGGGAGGTTGGAACTGGATGATCTTAAGGTCCTTTCCAACCTTAACTATTCTGTGATTCTAAACTAAAGAAGTAACCTGTAATTTCACTTTCCACCTCTGTGTTCAGCCTTAGTTTCGGAATAGTTTTAGTCTTTTGTAACCTGAGACATAAATAAACCTTTAAGGCACTTGGAGGGTTACAAAAAACTGAGGTGAAGGGAGAAGTTTTTGGGAAAAAAAAAATAAAAAGAACAAAAGCCGAACCCCTAGGTTTAAAGAGATCTGCTCATAAATCAGTGTTAGATTAATCCTTCCTCTGCCAGCTTCTGATTGCGTTGAGTTTTGAGCAGGAATTTGCATGTCTGTGTCACCTCACTTAGCACAACTGTATTTGTCTACTTTGATTGGCAACACCGTGTATTCATCTCAGAAGATACACAAATGATTCACATACATCAGCCTGAAGTAGGAAGGCTGAGCTGTGAACACCTGGATTTAGAAGAATGCAAGCCTGTCGATCGAATTAAAGCATCAAGGACATTTATGCTGAAGGTAGGGGCTGACTTGCAAATGTGCTTTTTCCCTTCTCACAGTTAGACCATCTGGTCAGCGGGGCTCAGTGGTGAGAATCCTGCCTGCAGAGTGGGATAATCTCTTCGTTCTGTGCCCGTGCAGCCTGTCATGCGTTTGTATTTGATGTTATAGGCGTATCTTGTGGTAACTTTAAATTCCCGAACACGTCCTGGGGTTGTTTTGAGGATGACCTCCATTTCAGCTCAGCTTCTTCCTGTACCTCATGTGTCCCCAAAACTCCCTTTCCCTTTTCCACGTGTAAAAACTCACAGCACTTATGAAGTATATTTTGGAAGCGCAGATTTTGTTTCTGTGTTTGCAAATAGCTGAATTTGTGATGACGTGTAGTGCCTGGGGCTGCATGTTCTGACTTTGATTGACTTAGTGCCTTGTTTTGAATGGTGCAGTCTGTAATGCATGGGACGCAAGGATAACAGTCTCTTACTTCTTCACATTCACTCTGGACACATTTTCCAGCCCAGTTGGAATGAGTCATGATCAAAATTAGTCCTGTAATTAAGAAAACACTGAATCTCTTGTGTGTGTTAGGCAAATGAGCTAAAGCTTTTAGCCAAGCAATTAAGTGTTAAAGTTTTACTGTAAGGTGAATGTAAACTAGATAATTGCTCCAGCTAAGCTTCCCATAATCATTCCATTAGTATGAATTCAGTAAAGTGCAGAAGGGAGGCAGCATAGCTTGATGGTTAAGATTATTATTGGGGATTATTGCAGTGCAAATTAGCGGTAGAGGCTTCAGACAAGGTTATGGTCGTATTTTGATAGTTTTACTTCATGGTAGGATAAAAGACCGCTCTCAGCGGTCATGATTTAAATAGACCAAAAGATGCAGCAAGCGAAAAAAATGTCTTTGCATAGGTACAGAACCGAGATGCAGAGAAGTGAAATGCTGTGCCTTCTCTGTGGCCAGTGGAAGCCAAATATGATCTGGTGGCAAAGGCACCTCTGTGTGTGTATGTAGTACGGTATCACCTCTGGGAAACATAAGCCCCGTTCCCCTTTGGAAGGGTGGGTGGGAGAGGGTTGTGGTTAGTGCTGTAGTGTGGGTGCTAGGTGACCTGCAAATTGTGATTTCATTTCCTTCATCTGCTCTGTCTCAGTGCTGGTTAGTTATTTTAACTTCATGGCCCTTGCTGTCTTCTGTGGGATATCAAAGTACTCGATTGAGTTTGCAGTGTATTCTGAAATCTAGGGATTAAGAGTGCTCTCCAAGTAGCAATCTACTGCTTCTTTTGTTACAGTATATTAAACGTACATAAGAATTTTTGTCTGATTATCTGCCTAGGGAGCAAACATTTAAAGGGGGAGGCTTCTTAACTAAAACCATATTTCTTGATGTTATGTTTATCTCATCTTTCCACTTACGAATGCTTGCTGGGAGTGGTATTGTTCCAGTTCTAGTAAGTCATGTGTGTAGCTTTTTTATTTCTTTGGCTTTTGCTGGTGACATTGGTATGATAGTTTATTTAAGTCAGCATGTCTCCAGATTATGGAAAAAGGTCAAGGCAATTTCAAAAGCAGTTTGTCTTTGTATTTTGTTTCTCAGCATGGAAACTGTTATTGATGTTTCTGGCTTTGTGTTTCTGTAGGCATTTTTGCCAGCATCTGTGTACTCGTTGAAGGTGTCTCCACTCATAGAAAAGATAAGTGACCACAAGGACTTTAAGAAGCTTCTCAGGACACGGAATAACGTACTGGTGCTGTATTCCAAATCTGGTAAGTCCTCTTTTGTGTGTCACAGCTCTGTGTGCCCGGCAGGGTGTGTGTGTTTAAACGTCTGTGTGCATGCTTAGATGACTAAGCTCTTTGCCCTTACTTGCTCTCTGTTCGGTATTGCCTTGTGTGGCTTCAGGGTGCTTCTGCATGACTACAAGGGCTTCTTCAGGACTGGTGTCTTTGTTCTAACTCGGAGTCTCCAAATGTTTCAAGATTGGCGGCGTCTTGATCTGGTCTTCTAATTGCTCTGTCGCATCGGCAAAAATACACTGTGTTCTGGCTTTGTGTCCAAAACTGGCAGCTCGTAACAGCTCTCAGCCAGAGTTTGCTGGTGTGTTTATCACAGTAGTTCACAAGTTTCAATTTCCTGGTGACACTGAAAGACTTAATGAAGAGTTATAGTACTGAAATCAGTCCATCTTTGCTTCTGACAGCTTTGAGTGTCCCATGGTTGTCTTTCAACTTTAATTAACATTATATAAAAATAAAAAATGAGCTGCTTGTGTAGGAGGCAGAAATGGCTCATTTCATGTTATGCTACTGTCATGCTACAGTCCTCCCTCTTTCAGGCTCTTTTCTGGCTGTTCATTCTTCCTTAGCTGCCTCTTTGCTCTTTTGCTCTATTCTGCTTCTGCTGTACCTTGTCTCCTTTGTTGCCTTGTTTGTTTTCGTTTGTTGTTTTGTGTGACACCATGTAAAATGAAGAAACAATATTTAAGCTCCAAATGCAAGTGCATAATGCTGTTGTGGATGTGGAAGTCATTGGAGAGCAAGAATTTAAGTACATCACTAAGATGTTTTTTTCCTTAGTGCTGCATTGGTTTTGTTGTTGCTTCTTGTTTGCTTCTCCAGGCAAGCAATACAAGATAAGGCTTTGTTTGTGGGTTTTGTTCTCACTTTCTGACCTGTTGCAAAGGTCTTATCTCAAACTCAGTGATGTTGGTGATTGCTTTGGGTTTATAATGTGGCAAATTGGAGCAGTATGTGATGACCCAATATCATCCCCCCCCCCCGCCCCCCAAATCAGAGAGCCAGGCAGACAAAAATGTGCAGATCCTGGGATAATTAACTTTTGTTTCCTAAATATGTGGTTATTCTGAAACAATTAAAACTATACGTGTGACTTCATTTTTGTTGAAACATTTGTGTTTTGCTGTAGTGGGAGACTGAGCGCCCAAACTCGGCCAAATGGTTTTGTAGTAACAGGTTCAAAGTAAAAGTCATAAAAGAGTTTCTAATGCTTTTTGATTTTGAAAGGAGCACTTCAGATAAAAAAGATACCTGTATTATTCAGCTTTTGAAAGGGAAAATTTTCTTTTTATGCTTAATATTTTAAGCAGTGGTTGCTTTCATTTTTAGCATCACAATCAGAGCACTTCAGCTCTGACATTCATCAAATAAATGTTGCCCTATGGGCACTGTTCAAAAGCTGTGTTGTGGAGATTTCTTTTTTCTGTTTTTGTTACTTAATTGGTTAGTTTTAGCAGTCTAAAGCATTGCATACGGAGCTGACTGTGGGATTAATGTTTCTTCCTAGAACAGTGATCCTTGCACAATTAGAAGTCTCTTGGCCTTCACCCAGAAAGAGGGAAGGGGGAAAAAAGAGGTAGGAATTTCGAGGTGCAATTCTAAACCAGGTGTATATCCCAGGTATAAACCAGGTATATAATATATATCTATTATAGCTGTAATGAGATGTTGGTCAGCATCTGATCATACTGCTGGACCAAAGGCTTTGTTTCTCAGCTGAGCAGAGCTTGATGAGCATTTCTGTCTCACGTAGAAAATTCATTTGGTTTAGGAGATGTCCTGATTTGTAGGAGATGTTGAGCTCACCTTACCAGCGGGGTATCCTGCCAGGGCTGCTCAACTAGTGAGTCTTCTGGGACAAGTCTGCCGTATCCTGAGTGCTTATTTTTTAAAAGGTGTTTGTCAAACTATTCCACTTTGTGTGAAGAATTCCCCCATCCTACATTGAAGAATTCCTACATCCCTGTGTTGCAGAGAGGTGGCAGTTGCATGTTTTCGGTACTGGGGGTAGGATGGTTTCTCGAGAGCTGACATGTGTGGGCTGGCATCTCTGATGGCATCAGGCCCATGCAAAGGCTGTCAAAGAAAAAGAAGCTGTTTCTGACTCAAGAGATTGTTGAGACAAAAATTGTGGCAGTTTAGACACTGAGGAGGCTATCACTGCCCACTGTTTCTGCTTGCCTGTACTGACCTATATAGGCCTTCACTTTCTCAAATGTTGGAGACAGATAGTGGTTTATTATAGGAGCATTTGGTTTGACCCAATATAGCTGTTCCTATATTCACTTAGTTGAAGTAGTGTGGAGCAGCAGCAGTTTAAACAGATCTGGAAGAGGCTCTGTGTTTCTGTTTTCTGTTTATTGAGGCAGGAAACAGTTTCTGTTAGATTTAGTTTTTCTGTTAGATTCTTCTGTGTTTATTTTTAATGCCATTTATAAGACTCTTCCAGAGTGGTGTGGATTTTGCAAAGTGCTTCATGTGGCATAGCATTATAAAAATCTCGGTTGGGTATTTCTAATACAGACAGCTCTTGGAAGGACCTTTTGTGGGTGCTTTCTGCTGATAGTTTTGAGCTCCTCACAAATGTTATTTTGGGTATCTCTCAGAGTTATTATGAGAATAACTGTGTGATTTTCTGTGTATGACAGGGCAATTGAAGCAGGCAGAGATGCTGAATGGCTTGCCCTTACAGCTGATGAAGGTCCTAAATGAAGTGGCTTTAATTAGCAGGCAGTGATGCAAACTGCTTAGTGCCCAGCCGCAGAAAGAAGGCAGTGTTGGGATGGAACCCGGTTTGCAGGAGGCGACATAGGATAATTCCATAAATGTAGGTCAGGGAGCATGCCCGGAGGTATGAATTTCAGTGTGTTGTTCAAGGGGGATGGAGGGAAGAAACCACCCCACTTTAGCTGCAGCCAGCATTCCTTCTAGTTTACAGAAGATTTTACTGATACCTCACGTACTGGTTTCTTCAAATTAGACAAACTGCTCTTCCAGTGCTTCAGAACAAAGGAATGCACCATTGTGTTTTTCTGTGCGGAGCAATAATGCTGTTGTTGGTTAATTCTTATTACTATTTTGCCTTCCAGCTGCCGCTGCAGAAAGCTCACTCAGGTTACTGTCCAGCGTAGCCCAGGAGGTGAAAGGACGAGGTACTGTAAGCTGGATAGACTGTGGGTATGTGTCACGCTTTTTCTTCTTTTTTTTCCCCTCTTCCCTTTTGGCTTTTATTGCTGACTTGGCTTTTTTTAGCAGCTCTGAAACTTTTGCCCATAACTGAACGAGTGTCGCTCTGTTCAGTGTCTTCGTAGCTGTAGGGTGCCCGTATCTCACCATCCTCTCTTCCTTCAGACCAGTGGAAAGGAATCATTTTTTCCTTCCGGCTGTTGTCTCTTCTCTGACAGCATGCTTTTCAGCCTGAAGCTGGGGACCCCGGCCAGCGTTGCCATTCAGGGGGGGACATGTAGCATGGAAACTCTGACTGCTCTGTTTTTTCCACAAGCTGGGGGAAGAGGAATTCCATCAGCTGGCGGTCAGTGCAGTTCTGCTCTGATAGCAAATGTTGCACAAGCAGTAGGGCTGTTTGCTTGACTTTGAAGTATCCACCCGTTTGTATTTCTCAGTCAAATGTGTCTTTCTTCTAAAGAACTTCCTCGGTGCTTGTTGGTTCATGACAGTTTTTAATGTGAAGGCAGGGGAACTTCTTTCTGGAAGTGGTTGATTGTGTGTGGAGGAATGAAGAGGTGTGTAGTTTTCTGGTTTGCAGATGTGAAAGCCTGTGGTTCTGGTCAATAACACATTGTCTGTGGTTTTAGCTTGTGTATCGTAGTGCCTCTCTGCCTCTGCAGCTTTCAGAGCGTTGCCTGCAGATGGCAAATTCGCCTTCCTGTGCTGTGGAGGAGCAGCTTGCTGCCTATTTGTGTGTTTAGGTGAATTGCCACGGTATGAGCAAATTGTACACTGTGCACAAATCTAAGTCAGCTCTGAAAATCGTGTGGCTCCCTTAAAATTACGCTTTTGAAATCAACCTCCATCCATCAAGCAGTGATCCAGAAGCTTTTGTTGTTGGTTAACCTGTCTTGCTGTCCCCTTGCTGTCAAGCAGATATCTCTCCCATGGAGTCCTCTGCTTCTGCCTTCTGTTTGTATTCTGCTGGGCTCATCCAATGCACAGACAGTTTAAGTCTTGCCCAGCAGGTGATGGGGTCTGTGTTCCAAGTCATCCGCTGGCAGAAGGCAGCTCCTTCCTCAGAGGTCAGTGAAGACTGTGCCACTTCTCACCTGCTGAAAAGCCAGCAAATAAATTGTATTGGCGCTGATGAGAAGAATGCATGGAGATCTGGCATACCTCTGAAGTCCAGTCTCCTTTTCTAGTGAAAGCACTGATAAACAATTTTTGGTTGTCAGTAATGAGGGCTAGCAAATGGGGCCAGCTTCTTGGCTTTAGTTTGTAATTGTCCCCCTTTGTCACTATGGAGTGGTCACTACCTTTTTGCGTCTTTGGTTTCCCTTTTGGTTTAGACTACTTCTGTGTTGGGAGTCTTACTGCTTAACCATGTATTTGCGCATGTGGCAGGTGCATATAACTTGATGAGGCTGTTCATCTGTCCCTTCAGAATACTGCTATAATTCAAAGAGGCAATAACCATCTACAGGATTTATTTTAGTTCGGATTGAAGAAGGAAAGATTCAGTGTTTAGGACTTCAGTTTGAAATCCAGGGAAGTTTTGCCTCTTTAACAGGTCAGTCTCTGCTCCTGAGATTTTTAAGTGATGGTGATGGGGAGGGAAATGCATTGTTTGGTTTTGCTGCAAAGTAAACTTCAGTTTGTCAAACCCTAATATGCTCTCCCTTTCCAAATGTTGTCATCTAAAGCAAACTTTCGTAACAAAGTTACTTGCAAGATATATATTTTAAAGTCTGCTGCAGCTAGGACTTTAATACATTTCATGGGAAGCTTGGTGCTTGCATAATCTTTCCTCTTACTGTGGTGGGGAAATACTTAATTTAAGCTTCCTATTTGCAATGAAAGGTTATTGCCGGAGAGTGAAGCAACCTGGTGAAGGTTATGCTCTAAGAGGTAGGGAGACCTGGGAATAGATTTGTAGGTTCCCAAAACTTGCTTTGATGCCAATAATATGACAATAAAATTGCTATTTGCAGAGCGACAGGCAGTGGGAGTGTGCTGTAAGATGGCAATAGCTGTAATTCTGTCTTCAAGGGTTGAGCAGCGCTTCCTTTCAGATCACTTGTTTGTGAAGAACCTGTTAAAAAGCGGATGATCTGTCCAGCTGTAGCTGGCGATTTGTCAGAGATGTCTCTTCCGCCTGCAGAAGGATGTCGTAACGGAGTTTGTGAGCTTGCCTCATGGGGCAAGGAAGGAGGAAGGCTGGCTTGTGTCAGGGGAGGCCTTGATGCGCGCAGAAAAACCTCTACAGATAGGTTGAGCGGGAACCAAGTTTTGTGGTTGCTTTGTTTGCTAAGCCCTTAAAGCATTCTCAGCTCAATCTTGTAATGCTGAGATAACTTCTAAACGATTTTTTTTTCCTCAAAAGATTTTTTTTTTCTTTGCTTATCGCCACCTTTATTTTTTTCTGTTTATTTTTTTTTGTGCGTATCACTCACTGCAGTGATAATGTGAGAGAGGCTGCAGTAGTGCTGTCGCTGATCACAAAGGGCCAGCTGTAAGGCCTGAACAGCTCAGCCCTTCCAGGGTTGCTCAAGCTGTTCTCCCGCTGCAAGTACGCTGTGAGGCTTATTTGCAAGTCTTCATGCCGAAACAAACAGCACACAGATGCAGGGATATTTACAGCACAGGCTCAATTTGTTTTACAAATACTGACAAGAAATGGCTTGTTTGGCAGCAATATTTAGCAGGGAATTTTGGCTTTGCTCTTCACATCCTGCTGTAACGGACTTCTTTGCCTTCAGATCCAAGCATTGGCACGGCTGGCATACATGCGGAGTTGTGGCTTGTGGCTCTGCTTCCCTGTGGCGATGACAGCAGTCTTCTTGCCTTTTTCTTTATTGGCAGTGTACTTCTATTTTTTTGTTTCTTGTCATTCTTCTCCTTCCCTACATTTTCAGGAGAAAGCAAGAGCATAGCGCTCCACTGATGGAAATCATTATGGGTTGCTAAGTCTTGGCAGTATGTCCTGTGTTTTGTACAGCAGAAGGGACTGTGCAGGTTTGTGGCTGGAGGTGGGCAGCCTGAGTTGCTGACGTGGAAACTGTGCTCCTTGGCCTTAGTTTTTGTGAGGTCTGTGGTACGGAGCAGAAGCTAGACTTGAGCGTTCAGTGCCCAGTTTAGTGCTCTTGGGGAGACCGGAGAGGTTTTTCAGCATAATGTGGCTAAATACTTGGTTTCTTGCTGGGACTATTAGTACGGAGTAGAGGAGGTTGCCATTTAGTTTGTCACTTTGCAGCAGGGTAGCAGGGCTTCCCAGAGTGCCTGGGCTTACAAGATGTAGGGCTGGGAGTGCCAGGTACCTGCCTTCCCTAGGCTCATGGGAGTTGAATGCCATCCTGGAGCAGGGCCATGCAACACACCCAGGGATGCCTCTGTGTGCAGTGTTGCAGATAAGGTCCTTGTTCTTGAGAGATTTCAGTCAATTTAAATAGGCAAATAGATGCCTCCTTCTAGAGATGAAGGGACAGCACAAGAATTGCGTGTGGCATTGAAGTGATCACTGTTTGTTCCTGCGTGCTGAGATAGCATATGTGGCTCTGTACACAGTTAAATGTGGAGCTGTTTAATTTGTGAATGGAAGATCCACAAACAATGTGACAAAAATACGTTTTATTCTAGCCTTTCTGTGTTTTAATTAGGAATTTCTTGCTCAGGCGTTTGACGTTGAATGAATGGTGGAGTATTGAATTAAACATGCCTGGTAAGGTGCATGGTATCAGGAATAGAGCACAAAGTTGTAGATTGGTAAATCCTGAGTTTGGGACTAATGTCTGGGGACATACCATGTTAATAAGAGCTGAGAGTCCCAGCTTATGTTCCTGGCTCTGCGAGTGATTTGCCTCTTGTTAGTTTGGGCTGTTAAAACGGGTGTATCTGTTTTCCAGGCAACTGGGTAAATATTGCCTGATTCATTAATCAGTATTTGCAAAGAGTTTGGGGAGCTTTGAAAGGAGAAACGCTACAGCAGCATCAGAGATGCTTTGAAGAAGAATAATTTTCAAGTTATCCTCTAGCTGCCTTGAGTAGGTTTTGTGATAGGTCATGGAGTGGCCAAAGACTGCTGTTATTAGGAAGAGTATGGCTAACTTGGGTGAAGTGGAAAGAAAGTAAGATGGCTTTGCTAAAATGCGTTTGGCAGGTTATAAAATGCATTGTGGTCAGGTGCAGCCTTGAGGAGATAGAAGGCAGAAGAGGTTGAAAGTAGCTCTTTCCATCATGAGTGTGACTGAGTGAACCCTCCAGGGTTTTCCTGTTGCTGAATTGTCCTGAGTTTTTTATTGACTGTAACTCCTGCCCAATTGTGGACTGGTACTTTCAAAACCTCACCCATTTCTTTGGCTGTGGGTAATTATTTTCTGTTCAAATTTGAATGGTTTTCTTTACTACTGTAGGTCCCAAACATAAACAAAGCTGTGTGATTTCCATCTGCTGTCATAGCGCATGTGCTTAGCTTTAGCACATCAGACTGCTAGGAAGAGGAAATACCATCTGGTTAAAATGTCTCACTAATTTTTGGTTGGCTTTAATTCCACTTTTTTAGGTTTTGTGTGTCATTCTTGTAGTCCCTTTTCATGTGTCCTGTGTGTCATTCTTGTCTTCATCCCCAGTAATTACTTGTTATTGTTGCAATCCCATGACACTTAGCATAAATGTAAGCCCCATAATTTGGCTGGTAAAGCAGTACTTTAGGGCTGTGTATCTAAACATATGCTGGTTCATGAGAGCCAAATCTAATGAGTAGTTGTATTTTCTGGGATTTCCCCCAATTTCCGTGTTTATCTGCCTTTTAGATGAAGTCTTCCTTCACAAATTTCTGATTTCCTGATGCCTCGATACAGAAAGGCTTTACACGCAGTCTACATTAATTTATTTAATGCGTTGAAATAGCAGGGAGGAATGTCAGAAATAAGGCTGCTGCCATTAAGTGTTACCTCACTCCTATAAAGCTGATCAGAAGTAGGATTTATTTAAAAGAATGAGTCTACTCATCTTCCTTCCTTATAGTTGAATTTTAAGGCTGATGAAAAGCTTTGAAATTGCACATAAAAAGGACCAGATCTAATGGAGAGAAAAAAAGGAAGGAAGGAGTGATGATCTGGCACTGATGTGACCCCTTCCATTCAAGTAGATTTGCAGCGTCTGGATTTCTGCTTTTTTCTACAGTTGCCTTGAAGGCAAAAGGCAGTGGCAGCTCAGGGGTGAATGGCACGCACATCACCTTAGGTGCAGCCTGGAGGAGGTGGCAGGTGCTGGTGGCTGGTCCAGGGAAGGTAACGTGTCCATCAGGAACAGTTTGCGGGTGCAGTTATACTGCCAACACGGTCCTTGTGCAGCTGCAATTTGTATGGGCAATTCGTGCATTTGCAGCATAGATTTTTCAATGCCTTCCTTCTGTCTTTGTGATAACCTGCCTGTGTGGTTAATGCTAATTCACATTAAAGCCCTTTTATTTTCCTGTCTTGAGTGACCATGCAGGAAGTGCTGTGTCAGTCTGAAAAAAAATTCCTTTTCTAAGTAAGCTCTCAGTTCTTAACATAAACCCATTTAGTCTGGTGTATTGCATTAATTCGGAAACGCAGAGCATTTAACTAAAATCCACTGTAGTGCCTGGGTCTATGAGCCTGGGTTCATGTCTGTTTCATCCTAACCGTGTGTATTCCATGTATTTTGTCTAGAATTGCTCATTAGCTGTGAATCTTCGACTTTGCTGCTTTTTAGACTAAAATTAAGAGTAAGCAAGTTAAGATTTAATGTGAAGTTACCTTTATTTACCTGAATTCAGTGTTTCATTTAAAACATCCTCTAGTTGGTTGATGAGAAACTAAACGTGAGCCGGCAGTATGTGCTCACAGCCCGGAAAGCAAACCGTATCCTGGGCTGCATCAAAAGGAGCGTGACCAGGAGGTCGAGGGAGGTGATCCTGCCCCTCTATTCTGCTCCTGTGAGACCCCACCTCAAGTACTGCGTCCAGCTCTGGGGCTCTTATGTAGCGTGAGTACATGGACCTGATGGAGTGAGACCAGAGGGGGACCATGAAGATGATCAGAGGGCTGGGGCACTTCCCCTATGGAGACAGGCTGAGAGAGTTGGGCTTGTTCAGCCTGGGGAAAAGAAGGCTCTGGGAAGACCTTAGAGCAGCTTCCAGTACCTACACGATAGCTACTTCTGGGGCCTGCAGGAAATCTGGAGAGGGACTTTTTGTAGGGATAGCACAAGGGAGAGTGACTTTAAAGTAAAAGAGGGCAGGTTTAGGTAAGATATTAGGGAAAAAAAATCACTGTGAGGGTGGTGAGACCCTGGCACAGGTTGCCCAGTGAAGTTGTGGCTGCCTTATCCCTGGAAGGGTTGAGGGCCGGGTTTAGCAGGGCTTTGGACTACCTGGCCTAGTAGAAGGTATCCCTGCCCATGGCAGGGGAGTTGGAACTAGGAGATCTTTAAGGTCCCTTCCAACTCAACCCATTCTATGATTCTATGATCCTCTCTGGGCCCATAGTACATCTAGAGATCAGAAAACAGGCTCCAATAGTACAAAGTGCCGCAGCATCTGTGTGCCTGTGAGTGATGCATTCACAGCCTGCTTTTGCAGGGATATTAGAGTGAAGTCAAAGACAGAGCGGTGGTAGTCTCCTTGTATCCCAGGTTAGTACAGTGTTCCCCCACGCTAGGTTGTGTGAGATGGGGGAGGTCAGGATGAGTCTAAGGAAGGCTGCAAAGAGAGTTCTAGTGCTCAGCGTTTCCAGGAGTTCCTGCAAAGCCTTTGGTAGCTCCTGTGAATGTGTTAATCTTATTTCTGTGCGGGCATGTGGGCTGCCAAGTGCTTCTTACTAATTTATATTTCCATGGGAAGTACTGTTCATTATAACTTGATTTTCTGCAGGGCTAGAGCTTACACTTTCTGCCTTAATTGTTTTTGCTTGACAATACCTGTTGCCTTTTTGGTTTGGTTTTCTGTCTGCTCCTTGGCTTGCTCTTGATCGCAGTGAGGATTAATCTCATGGGTTTTAATTTCTGGAAAATACTTATTTTAAATCTCATTCCTGGCCTCTCTAATTGCCTAATGGGCGCAGGGAGTCATTTTGTGACGAGTGGTGCCGGATCCCTGCAGCACATGGATTATTCTGTTTGCATTCCTGGCATGTTCCAGGGGAGCATTTGGAGCAGAAGGCTGTGGTTGCCTTGTGGTTCATAGGGAGGCTTTTTGCTGTGTTCTAGGGGGGGAGAAAATCAGGCCCTAAATTCAGATGAGACTGTCCTGTCAGTCTGCTAATCCTAATCTTTAATTATTTCCAGCAGCACATTTTCTGATGCTCCTCTATCCCTTAAAGGATTCAAGCTTTTAATCTGCCGCTTTGTTAGAGCAGCTCATTTGTTCTCTGCCATGGAAACCTGTTGCTATTGTTGCTTCTTCTGTAATTTCCATCGGGAACCTAGAACAGTGGCAAAATGGTGCTTTGTTCTCAAAGGCAAATCTTGTGTTTCAAGCTTCCCACGCTGCGTCCACCTCTTCTGGGTCCCGTTCCTATTTTGGTGTCTGCAGGTTCTTAAACCCCACTTGGGAACATCGTGTCAAATTGCCTTTCTACACAGAGAGCTGCGCATGGGCTTTCTGTTTGAATAGATGTTAGATGTAAGCCATTACCATCCCGTGGCTGCTTAGCGCAGCTCTTTGGAGAAGTGCTCTTGCGAGCTAGGCTGATACTTTGAGAAGTGAATTTTATTTATTTATTTTAATTTCATTTCAGCTCTGTCTCGAGGGAGTGATACTGAAATGTCTGGGATCATTAGAGAATATGGGGAGCCTTACGAATGTGACATACTGTCAGCAGCAGAAGTTGTGGCGGCTTTCACCCCAGACTGGGAGAGAGAAGTGAGGACAATGGGGAGGCAATGCCCTCTGTCTGAGAGGAGGAGAGTTTTGCAGGAGTTGGTCTGGTTTTGTTTGGTCAGCAAAGCACACAAACTGCCGTAGCATAAATGGATCACAGTCTGTGTTGGAGGGTGGGATTGATGACTTCAGGGGGCATAGTCAAAATCCTGTGTTATCTCCAACAGTGGCTAATGAATTGCATTTTTGATTTTTGAAACCTTGTAGGAGCACATCTGACTACAGCTGACTGTTGATGACTTCCTCTTTCGGATTGGTTTTGCAAGTGTGGCTTTTATTTTTACACAGCTTGAGGAAATTTCTGGCATTGACACCCCTTTTGCTGCTTTTTTGGGTCACAGGCTCCATTAGTTGTTTGGCAGGATCTCAGAGCCTGGCTTTCTCGGGATGTTCATCAGTCTGTTGTCTGGGGAGGGTATTCTGTGAAAGGTAGCCAACGGGTGTTGCAGAGGCTGCACGTCGGGCTGGGAAACCCTCTTTGATAATCCACTTCTGAGGACTGGTCAGAAATTGCAGTTGTACTTCCCTGAAGTTACAGCTGGAGTTGTGGTTTTCACCATAACATAAAAGGACAAAAGCAATTCAAAAACAGAGACAGTGATGAGAGAACGTGCTGGTAACAAAGCGACAGCTTTGACTGGTACCTTCCGAAGGGTTTGCCCGTGTTGGGGGCCTTGCTTTGTAGGCAGCCCTGTTTCTGCTCTGCCGTATCGCCCTGCTCTCAGAGCCTGTTCCTCCTTCTTACCTTCATAGTCGGGTTTCTTTCAGCTGTTGGGGCAGCGACAGTGTTTGTACGGCCACCGGTACAGCAGAGTCTCCACTGTTGTTGCATCTACGGGTGCAACTGTGATAAAAGGGACTGCTGAAATGTAATTCGTGCGGGTTGTTGAGCCCTTTTCCAGTTGCACAGATAAAGACATAAAGTCTGTCTACAGATTGTGAGGTTCGCATGTGGTTGCAAAGTATGCAAATGAGAGGAGTGGGATTGGTTTTGTGCAGGCAGATTTACCGACCTGGTTACTTACATATTCTTAAAGCAACTGTCATGGTTTTTATTAATTACTTCTCTTGTGCCTGGAAATACTGTAGGTATGGACGAAAAAGAAGCTGGGTCCAGTCTGCTACAGAAAGTGGTAGTAGATGCCAGCGCTGTGGCATTGAAGTGGTGTGGCCACACAGCGCATGCACATACTGCTGTTACATTGGCAACAGGAGGCGTGAACTTTTTTTGGATGACATTTTTGTCATTTCCTAAGAGGGGATTTGACAGTCATTCCAGATCCTTCCTCCCCAGAGGCTGATGTGGTTGTAAGGCTGTTTTCCCTTCTTGATGCGAAGCCAGTGGGCAGCATTATGTGATAAGAGAAATAATTAACGAGCTGCAGAAGAGATCTTATTTGTGCTCATGAGAGAGGATGGTGCTGAGGATGTTTGGTCTTACTCTGCTGCCTCCAGGACCTGCCAGGACAATGTTTGAATTCACCCTAAGGAGGATGTTTTTTGCACTGCCACCTCCATTTCGTATTCAGGATCCATCCAGCTTGGACTTGTTTTGTTTTGAGAAACCAGTGTAGACTTCCTGCAGCCAGACTCATGTATCTTATTTTGCGTTCCTCCTGTCTAGCTGGGTTGCTCCCGTCACTGGGGACTGCCATCGATACCTCTCACTTGCTTCTCCATCCTTACAATCTCTAGCTTCCAGGTCTGTGAGCAGCCCTTTAGGTGCTGGCTTCACTGTTGGTGAGCCAAAGGAGGTCAGGTCTCCTTCACAAGCCCCTCACCCTCCTCCTGTGCCGGTAGCAGCTGGCTGCCTGTGCAAAGTGATTATTCATGCATACTAATGCTGACAAGGGACCCCAGGGGTTTACAGGGAGTGCTCTAGTCAGGCTTTCTGCCAGCTCCCTTGTAACCCCAAACAGCAGCAGTGTCTCCCAATAGAGGAGATGGGGATGTGAATGGAAAGGGTGAAGAATTCCTGTGGTGCGCTCTGTCTTTATTCTTTAGACTTCTTGCTTAGTTAGGTTAATTTGGATCTTTCATTTTATCGCTCCTTTTACGAAGCTGCCGTGTGTCTTTGCCTCTCCAGCAAAGGAGTGTTTTGGAGCCCCAGTTTGGTTCTGTGGGAAGGAAGCATGGGTGGAACACGCCATGCCATCGTGCCACTTCAGGTTTGACCTTATTACCACATGGGCAGCTGCTAGTTAGGTTGTCGGTGACGTTGCATATAGGTTGATGTTTAGGGTGATTTTCCACAGGGCTACAGCCGGATGGTTTGTATGACTGCCTGCAGGTAAAGCAGGGGTCCCTTCAGCAGTGGCATAGCAGAGACCTGCAGGGATTCGAATTGTTTTGGTCAGAAGTGGCATGAGGCAACCAAGGATACTTACTTGGGGACATTACTGACCTCATCCTCAGACCAGTGTCTCCTGAGCCTGGTGCCTTGTCTGGAGTGTCTTGGCCTGGGTGGTAGAGTGCTGATTTTGGGGGTGGGTTCTGGCTTTTTAGGTTTAGGGTTAGGCTTTTTTTCCCCTTCCTCCTCTTAATCCTCCTCCGCCCCCCCCCTTTTTTCTGATAGTTTTTATAACAAACACACTGCCTCTTCATGAGGTATAATCAAATTGCAAGAACTGGAGTCCTAATTACCCTCTCCCATGCGAGAGTTGAGGAGCTCATCTTCAGAGAGGCTATTGGCTGAGATCCAAAAGAAACAAATCTCAGTGCAGAGACTCCATCTGTGTTGATATTTGCTCTTATTAAGGATAATGGTCATTACCAAGTGCTATCAGAGCAGGTTGCTCTTTGCAGATTATTTTTTTTCTGTCTGTAAGTGAAAGAAGAAGGAAAAGCAGAGCAGGTCCATCTCTGCCGTTCCTGTACGTGTCCTTTTCTGCTTTTTCTGAAGAGCTATTGGGATAGCAACTGAGCTGGTGGGTCTGGCATGTGCAAAAATCTGCACTGATGCATGAAAAATTACTGATACATATTTAGACACTTCTTATTCTGGGAATTTGCTCCTGTCCAATCCCTTGCATCAGTGCAGATAGCTTGCATAAACAGACTGAACTCCCAATGCAGCGATGCAGAGAATCTGCCCCCCGAAGGGTAAGAGACATACTGGGGCAAACTGCTGCTTTGTTTCCTGTGAGAATGGATGCGTATTCCGGCAGCTACAAGGAGCAATCCTGAAAGCAGGGCGGGCTTAGATCCTCTTTCCTTCCGAGGAAACGGATGTTCTTATTTTTCTTCTTTTCTCTAATAGAAACTCGTGCAAACAGAAAATAAATTGGTAGGAATTGAAGTAGTAGGAGTTGGTAGTTGCTTGCTCACAAGTACATCTCATTGCTAATGTGTGGTAGCCTTTTGCCACTATAAACCTCGCAGAACTTTTCTAAGATGAGTATCTGGATCTCTGAATGACACATACGGAAAAATTGCATTTTTATTTTTCCTCACATGGTTTGAAGTTTCACCAGATGGGTGGCAGAACTGACCACAGAACTGTCTTGATGTTCGTTTTTGGTCCTCTGCAGAACAATTGTCTGCGTATCCTGGTGTTTGACAGACCCGTGTTGTTGGAGGTAGGTTTCAGCATTACACTTGATCATGTCAGTCACCCAATATTTGCCTTTGCAAGGCTGAGATGGCCACAGATATACGTGTATCCTGGAAAAGTTCTGGAATGCTTAGAAATGCATTAACAAATATTGACTGTGGTACGGTCTGACTTCAGTTAACTGTCTGACAGTCAGCTCCAGCAGGGCCACAGGAGCTTCTCTGCGCCTCTGGATCTGTCTGGGGTAAGATAAGGAGGATGATCTGAAACTGGTACCTACCTCCTCCTGAGATTCTCTGCCCTTCAGGTTGCTTAGGTGTAGCTCATGGGACCCTTGGAAGACTGCAGGTGAGAGGATGCTGCTGGCCCCTGGGTTTGACGTTGCTGCAGGCTTTATGTAGCCAGCTCTACTCTGCAAACCAGCTTTTCAGCAAAGCTCCAAATCCAGGCTATTTGTTTCGTAATCTAGTTTTATTACAAGGAGTTGTGTTCATGCTACTCAGTGAACAGATGACATCTTTTAGCTCCACCTTCCACTGCCATCTGGGGAAAACAAGGATGAAGCAGGCAACAGGGAAAAAGCTGTCTTCTCAGGCTCAGATCTCCAGCCTTTCGGAGAAGCAGAAAAAGCTTTTGCAGGTTACAGTGACTAGCTTTACCTATGCGCTGAGAATGCAGAACTGACATGAATTCAGTAAGGCTCTGCAGATAAACATCCTTCTACACAATTGGGGTTATAGGTCTTGTTAGTTCCTTAAGATGCTTCTTTCTATCTTCAGCATAATATTCTGATTTTGATGCATGTGTCGATAGTGCACTCCTCCTCATTTCTGTCTGCAGTAAGCATTTGGGAAGTTTCCACAAAGGCATGCTCTCATCTGCAGCACACTGCAAATTTGCTGTTATTGTTCCTCACATTTGCAGAAAGGCAGCTGGAGAATATTGGGAGTATTAGCACCAGTGCTGGCAGCAGCACTTAATTTGGTGGGGCTCTTGTAACCCTTGCATCTCGGTTTTTCTAATGTGTCTCTAATCAGTTTAAACTTGATGGGTTTTCAGTGTTTTCATTTTCTAAATTGATTTATCTGTGTACAAGGTACAGGTTGTCCTCTGCTGGGAACAAGTTTTCAAGCTTTTTAATCTTGCTGTTTGTCAGTGCAAAGAATAGCCTTGTCTATGTGAATCATCCTCTTTTCTTTGTAGTTGTACTGTTTTCTTTGACTGACTTCGCATTTACTTCAGCTTGAAGTGTCCTTATAGCTTCATTTCTGCATTGTTTAGGACAGCAGTTAGGCCATGAAGACCCTTTACCTGCCCACCTAAGCAAATGTTTATGCAGTTTTCTCCTGTGACCCTTCTCTCTTCTTCAACTGAGGCTAATCAGGTGCTGGAAGCAATTCACTCTTGTTCCATCTGAAAAACACCCCCAGCAGGTCTGGCTGCTGTTACATGCCTCCTTCTTCAGGAGCTGTGGCAGATAGTCTTAATGTCCATTGGCCAGGCGTGGCTGCAGGACCCACCTAGCATAAATGGGGCTGCTGGGCTTGGGGCTCCAAAATTTGAGTTGGTGTTTGTTTTTTTTGCAGGAGGGCCTTTTTAAGGCTAGCTACTGGTGGTCTGGGCTTCATGATACCATAAAGGTGTTTCTTTCTGTTTCTGAGTTCCTTTCTGCCAATGGAAAAGCTGACCTGCTCTTTCTCTTGGAATCTTCACAGTAACACGGTCTTTTTAAAGTCTTGACTTCTTAAATTTAATGTTAATCCCGTGGACAGGAGGTCTGCTGGGGTACTCACACGTGCTAGAACGGGCTGCTTTTCTGCCGGTTGAGGCCTGGCTTTGAAACGTGGTTTTAACACAGTTCATTATGTCCTGACCAGGCAAAAGGAGAAATTAAATTGGCTAATGCAGCTTTCCACAGTGCTTATCCCACAAACTTAGCTGAACAGCTTCCAAATTACTGTTACTTGCAACTGATTACTGATGAGGAAGCACAGCAATAAGTTTTCACAACTGAATGCGTTTGGTTTCCTCTCTTGTAACCATTTTTCTTCCAATATGTGTTTTTTGCAGTGATACTGAAAGCCGAAAATTATGCAAGAAGATGAAAGTAGATCCTAATTCAAAGGAGAAAGGAGTGGAATTACTCCATTATAAGTGAGTGCTGGGCTGGGATTTGTAATTCCTAATTGCTAATGCCCCTGTTAGGACCATTCTTTCTACTTGCAGCTCCATACTCTTGTAGCATGAAGGCTTCTTATTTTTCATCCTTTGACATGAGAAATTGACTGCCATTTCTTCCCTGTGGCAAGCATGAGTTGTGACAGAAGTTGAGATAAATTTATTCTGCTGTTGAATAAAGTACACTAAAAGCGTGAGTGGGGCCTGGAAGACATGTCCAATGGACTAAAGCTGCCCAATGCACAAGGCTGATGCGTGAGATTTTGAGCTGTCTTACCTTCTCTGTCACATGCCTGCTATCATGTGCCTTGGGCAAGTTGCTCCACCTCTCTGTACTTGCTTTTCTGACTTGAGGTAGTACTTCATAAAGTAAATGGAGAAAGGCAAATGTAATGAGGCTGCAAGAGGTTCTCTTCCTGGAAGTAATAGGAAAGGGAGTACTGTTCAGTGTAAGAGACACCAAGCGGTTGCATCTGCATCTCCATCTCCAAAGATCATGCTTTAGTAAATGTTCTTGTTAAAGTTTAAGGAAGGAAATTATTTCCTAGAAACCTGCTTGCTTTACACTCTGTTTTGCACCCTCCTTTTTTTCTTACTCTTTTTTCCCCCCTGAGATTACTGTTCTGTAAATTCTGCTTAGTTTTGTGGCTTCAGCAAGAAAACGTTATTCTGAGTAGTGAGGAGTGAGAGCAGCTACATGATTTCTGGCAATGTTACTGGAAGCTAACACTATTCCCCCCCTGCTTGTTCAACAGGGACGGTGCATTTCATACTGAATATAACAGAGCGGTCACTCTGAAGGTAAATTTAAATATTTGATTCTTATTATTGTTTCTTTTCTGCTAAATACGATGGATACATTTGTGGATTAAAGTCAGGTGAAAGGGAAGGGGTTAATCTTCATAAACAGCTGTCAGAATGACCTAAAGGTCTTTGTGTGTGTACATGTCTGCCAACCACAGATTGGTTAAAAAGATTAAACCCATGTTGAACAGTAATGTAAATTGTGAGTTAACGTACAGGCTGGTAACAAGTAGGGATTTTCTTGCTTTGACTACAAGGTGCTATTAATGGCTGTATAACTTAAAGTATTAGCTAATACTGCATTTTGATAAGGAGTTCTGTGAGGCTTTTTTAAAGAGAGCTGGGTGGCCTTATCTTTTATCATATTATGGAACCACAGTTCCTGAGTACAGCGGGGATAAAACAACCTTCCTCTGCAAACCTTGACACACAGCAACAGAAAGCAGTTTTGAAGACATGAAACGAGTTTGTAATCTTGATGACTGTAGAAAGGGTGAACTGAAAGCACAGTGAACAGGCTGAAAGTGTGCAGCTTTCCTCTGTGAAGCCCTGGGAGTATCCTCACCTGAGGCTGCAGCCCTGTGATGGCTTGGCTTCCAGAAATTGCCCTCTGGCTCTGATGCCCACTTCCCATTTCTTTTCCTCCTCCAGCAAACCTGTGCCTCGCTTCATCATTGGTCTTGTGGAGGCTTGTTGACACTACTCCGGACTGACGTTATTACATTTACTTTCTGTCTTGTTCAGATGTTTGGTCTGGAATGGAGGAAAGCCTGTGTGAGATGCTGAACCTCTGTCTGTCAGAATGGCTGCTCATAAGCACATTTGTCTCCTTTTACAGCTGGAGTTGTGGGATACCTGAATGGGGGAAGAGGCTGTCTTGGAATCATGCCCTGGCTCGAGTCATCCATTCAGCCTGCACTTGGGGTTGTCGTACAGGATTTTCCTGTGGTGGGAGAGTAGGACTGTATATCTTCCCATCTCCTGCAGTAGGAATCTTGCTTGCAGGAGCAATGTTAGATACTCAGCCTAGCCAGCGGGTGCCTGAAGCTCCTTCAGTATTTAGTGAGGGAAGGTACCCAGGAAGTTCTTTTTCTTCTTGGTGGATGGTGGAGTGAGGGAGACTTGTTAATTGCCTAAATATGGGTGTTTTAAAGAGTGCATGACATGTCTTTCCTGCCTTCTATAAAGTGCTTCAACCAGGAATTAGTGCTAGGACGACTCCTTTACAGATGAGATCAACAGGAAACCACCTGCAGAGTCCTAGGGAGGACTAGGGGAACCAACCATGGCACAAGAAGAGCCATACCATTTATTCCTTCAGTTGCTGTTTTGTGATGAGCACTTCCCTCTTCCCTTTTGCCTTGCCTGCTGGGGAGAAGGAAGCAGCATCCAGCGGAAAGGGCTGCAGGGTTCCAGTGCACGTGGAAGGAGAGTTTTGAAGTTCCCTCACTCTAGGAGCTCTAGTCTTTCTTATTATAACTGCCCCTGTGAAATCAGGTGCTAATGATTTGTAGGTTGTACAGTGCTGGGCAGTGGTCAAATAACTCAGTGGAGTGTTTACTTGTTCTGCTGCTCACAGCTGCCTGAATGTTTTCTGTATTTCTCTCTCTGTCCACTTCTCCCTGTTTTCTTCTGTTGAGGCAGTGACCTTTCTTTTCCTTCTCAGCTGTGATTGTCAAGCATCTCCCAGTACATTGCAAACAGCAAGCAGCAGAGCAACACAATTACGTAGAATCATTCGTTTTACGGACAGGTGGACATACTGAAGATCAGGGAGATTAAAGGATTTGTTTCACATCATTCAGCAGGCTTGTGGCAATAAAACTTGGATCTACTTTCCAGGCATCCAGTAGACATATTAATATATGTATGACGTTTTGGAGGATGATGGACGCAGGTCTGAAGAACTGTAAAAGGATTCTTCTGGAGTAATCGTCAATTTCATAGATGTGTCTGATCCAGCAGATAGTGTACTCAGGTCTTTATAGAAAGCTTTTCATTTCTTAAAGTCACTAAATCCTTATGGAATTAGCAGAGGTGCCCTTGTGGGTTTACTGTGAGAAAAATGAGGATGGCTTGGTGTGCAAGGCTGGGGGGAAGTTAGCGGTTGGAACCTCTTGCTGCTGGGACCTGTGTTAGGATCAGAGCTGTTTGAGCTATCTGGTAAAGGGAGGTGGGCTCCAAGATTACAAAGTTTGGTGATGCGAAATGATCAGGATTAATTAAAAAAATATTTCCAGGTCTCTGCAGAAGGGCTTAGGTTCTCACAATACCAAGTGGCTTGTCAGTATGAAAGGAGGAGCTTGTGGGGTAATGAGCATGAGAGGGAAGGACACAGCTCCAGCTGTGCTAGAGTAATGCAGACTACTGTAATGGATTTTGAATTACCAGCCTACAGGGTTGGGTCTGTGCTTACCAGTATTTCAAAGTCAGATTACTAGGGAAGGAACAGAGAATGGGAGAGGAAATGTTATTTCACCATCTGAGTCCGCTGGGTTCCTTCGTTTTGTGTCTTGTATGTAATGCTGGTTGTGCCATCAAGTGGAAGGTGTAGAAGTACTGCAGAAGGGCAGTGAGTACGATCAGAGACACGGAGGACCTGAATATTTACATGAAGATTCTTGGGCTTGAAAAAAAATTGAGATTATAACTATGTAGCTTGAAAAAGGCAACGATTACCTATTTTTTTTCTCCAAATTTGGGTGCAAACATTGGCACTTTGGGATGGCTGATTTGAAACAAGTATCTGTAGCGTTTTAAAAAAAATAGGTTGTAAAACTCATAGCTACATGTTTTGAAAGCCAAGAATTTAGGAGTTCTAAAAACAATTTTAGATAGTCATAAAGGAGAGATCCATTGTTAGTTAGCAAGTACAGAGGTCCAAATACAACAGCTGGTGCAGGGTCCATAAACTTAAATCACTTTTTGCCAGAAATTGAGAGCATATATCAGTGTATGCTATGTAGGAATTGCTTTGGTATAGTTTTTCCGTAAGTGTTGAAGCTGCTGTTGAAGGCTGAAGCTTAGATCAGTCTTTGATCTTAACTGATACATCTGTTCATGTGTTGCTTTAGCCACACCATGTCCTAATCCTTGATAGGATATATAGGCCAGTATCCAGGCTGTTTGTTACATGATGAGGCCTTTTCTGGAGGGTAATACAGAGGGAGCATTTTACTGTGCTTCTGAAATGGAGAAGGCACTCATTAAAGTACAAATCTGCTCAGTGCTAGCAAGGGGAGTAGACTAACCCAATAAATTGGTACTGCTCTAAACACTGAATCCTTTTCAAGTTTCCTATTGTAAGGAGCGTGTGTGTGAAGTTGAGGCAGATATTTTTACTAGCATCTCTACTTCAAAGGAGTGAAAATTACAGGGAATATCTCTCTATGTATACAGGGAATGCCTATATATAGACAGAGATAGGTTTATTTTTTCCCCCCAAGTTTAAACCTAGGTCCATATGTTATAGCCAGCTATTATGCTGTTAAAACTAGCTTGCTTTTAGCAGTATAGGTTGGCTGTAGCCATGTCCTGCATTTTGCTGAATCAATGTTTAAGGTTCAAAGCTCTTGAAGAGGTTTGGGCAGCAGATTACAGCCCTTCATGGCTCTCTCACTGCCATTGAGTCAAAGCAGGTCCCTACCATGTCATAGCAAGACAGGAGCATATCTGATTCTTCAGCCTGGGGGTTGCTGTGGCCTGGGCCTTGCTCTGCTCTCTAACCCAGCCACTTGGGGACCACTGCTTTTCTGTGACTGGCCTGTGTTTCTACATGACTGACCTTTGCATACAGGAGTTCTTGCAGTCATTAGCTGTTTAAAATGTTGACCCCTCTCTCATCCCCTCCAGTGTATGTTTGCAGTCTGTGCAGACTGAGAGTGATCAGAACTTGATGTAGCTCTCCTAAATGTAAATCGTCTCCGCCGTTCTGTCCTCTTCTCTCCTTTCCCCATATATTATCTTCTTAATGCTTCTTGTTTGAGAGCTTTTTATAACTGTAACTCCATTGTAAATTCCTTGATTTTTATTTTTTTTTCCTAGCTAGCTCTTTTCTATGCTAATGCCATATTAAAATAGATTTCTTCTCCTTTGCAATCCCAACGCCACTACCTCACCTCTTAGGTTTTCTTACTGTGTACATATGTAATATATGCTGCCTCTTGTGATAAGAGAAAACTCTTCAATATTAGTTGTAAAAGCAGACAGGAACGTAAGTGCAATAAATGGATCCTGCCATAAGCAGGAGCCTTGCGGTACCACCTAAGATGCAGGTAAATGAGCTGAACTCCGCTGTTTGTTGATAAGCTGTTGGGATGTTGTACCAGAGCAGCCCTACCAGAGGCAGGGAGGTGACATAAGTGTCTCTGAGACCGTTTCGGTGGCATGTGTCACCAGATATGCTGCTAACCTGCTCTTGAGAAAGTGGAATACAGGCCTAGGTATGTGGATGGGTATTCTTGCCATGTGTTAGTGGATACTCTGCTCTATACTTTCACACTGTTTTCCCCAGCTTTATGGTGGAAGTAGGAACTGGTAAGTTGGGATATCAGTTATCAGGAAGTTACATACCTGTGTATTACTTGGTGCTGCAACTGGAGATTTGTGTTTATAGGCATTAAAGCAGATGAGGATAGGAGCAGAAAAGCAAAGGGACTAAATGGATGGGGTGGTTTGCATGACAGCGTGGATTTGAGATTGGATATCTCATCATTTCCATTCATTTTGCGTCAAAAGATTTTTTTTGCCTGTTTGTTACAGTCTATAGTGGCCTTTCTGAAGGATCCAGAAGGTGCTCCACTGTGGGAGGAGGATCCCGAAGCCAAAGATGTTGTACATGTTGACAGTGAAAAGGTACCTTAGCTGGATAGATGTTTTATGTGTGTTACAAATATATGGGATAAAGGAAACGTGTTTTTTTGTGTTAACTCTTAATGAAGCACCATTATTTCCTTTCTTTGGAAGAGAAATTTAAAGCACCTAAACTGTTTTAAGTGACTTTATTAAGTCTGTGGACTGCTATAACTATAAAGTAACCTGCTTCCTGCGTTCCTCTCCCCTACATGTGGTCTTGATACTAGTCTGCCAGCTGCATGGCAAGTATCAAAGCATTGTATATGGTGTGGCAGAAGAGACCTGTTTGTCTCAGGCAAGTGTAGTGGCTTCCAAGATGCAGTCACTGCAGGATACAAGTAGGAGGTAAAATGCTGCTCTTACAGCTGCAGGTTGCTGTTAAACCTTGGGTTCCCTCATGTGCCTGAGGTTGTCTCAGGAAGTCTGGAGCAGGATCCAGGAGCGGGATCCAGATCTTGAGAGATTTAACCTTGTACAGTAACTGTCCTCTTGGTGTTAAGTGGGAAAGCAGCAAATATGATGAAACTACCTTAAAAAGCCAGTGTCACCACAGAGCTATCCATTGTATTCTCTCTAATATAATCAGCTTGGTCTTTTGTATTAGTTTTCTAGTGTATAGATTTTTAGAGCTTTAATTGATTGAACTCTAGCTGGTATTTCATAAAGGGCTTTTCAATTTTCTTGCTTTCATTTTTAATATTAGAAACAGTTATTTTGACATTCAGATTTTGTAGGAAGATTAATTTTTAATGTTCACCCTCTGTAGTCCATTATAAGCCTTCCAAGGGTTGCAATCAATTTGAAAATTTCATCTGGTTTCTCTATCATGCTGCTAGTGAAAAGTCTTTTCTTATGGCTTCTCATAGCTTCAACAAGGATTCGTAGTGTGAAAACTGAATTTGTTTTGCTTATTATTGGGTCTGACTTTTTGAATTAGTGTAGCTTTTTGGATGCATCAGGGAAGAAAAAGTTTCCAGTCAGAGTTTCTGCAGTGAGACTAAACCAAGCCATGCAGCTTCCACATCTCAGCAGTGAAGATACTGGTCTAGGATATTTAGCAGATACTCAAATCTGTAATAACTTCTCACAGAATGATTGAGGTTGGAAGGGACCACTGGAGGTCATCTAGTCCAACCTCGTGCTCAGGCAGGGTCACCTAGAACACATTACTCAGACTTGTGTCCAGATGGCTCCTGAATATCTCCAGAGCAGGAGAATCCACAGCCTCCCTGGGCAACCTATTCCAGCGCTCAGTCACCCTCACAGTAAAGAAGTTCTTCCTCAGGTTCAGATGGAACTTCTGTGCTTTAGTTTATGCCCATTGCCTCTCATCCTATCGCGTGGCACCACCAAGAGCCTAGCCCCATCCACTTGACATCTACCCTTCCTATACTTACATGCACTGATTATATCCCTCCAAGCCTTCTCTAGTTCTTAAAATTGTAACACAAATAAAAAGTGTGCTTGGGTACAGGTCTGGTTTTATTTTCTCTGGTTCATTCACTAGGAGTTGAGGAGGCTTCTGAAGAAGGAAGACAAACCCCTTCTAATGATGTTCTATGCCCCATGTAAGTAACCCAGCATGTCCTGTCATCTCTCCCATTTCCACTGAGATGTCCAGTTCTGACTAAAGTGTCACCTGTGCTTTACTAATACTGTCTTGTCCGTATCATTCAACTCATTGTGATGCTCTGCCTGTTTGTCCTCAGTTTTCCCCCAGTTGTCCATTGCTTGTATCCTAGTCTTGCCTCTTTCTCTTGTGATCATAGAACCATAGAATATCATGACTCTTGCTCCTTGTTATTTTAAGCAGCTGCTTTTTCTCATTTCATCCAGAGGGACCTTGACGTGGTTGTGAGGTGGGCAGATGCCAACCTGATGAAGTTCAACCATGCCAAGGTCAAGGTCCTACACCTGGGGCGGAGCAATCCCAGGCACAGCTCCAGGTTGGGCAGCGAAGAGATTCAGAGCAGCCCTGC
>JARCZZ010035193.1:0-21970 GCA_030323915.1 Brotogeris chrysoptera | reverse complement strand
GCCTTCCAGTATCTGAAGGGGGCCTATAGGGATGCTGGGGAGGGACTCTTCATGAGGGACTGTAGTGAGAGGACAAGTGGTGATGTGTTCAAACTGAAACAGGGGAAGTTTAGATTGGATATGAGGAAGAAATCCTTTACTATAAGGGTGGTGAGGCACTGGAATGGGTTGCCCAGGGAAGTTGTGAATGCCCCATCGCTGGTGGCATTCAAGGCGGGGTTGGGCATAGCCTTGGGTGCCATGGTTTAGTATGAGGTGTCCCTGCCCCATGGCAGGGGGTTGGAACTGGATGATCTTAAGGTCTTTTCCAACCCGAACTATTCTATGATTCTACGATAATCTGTGTCAGCTTTGTGTCGTATATCTGTATTTTTCAATTTCAGCTACTTCTGTGGATAAAGGAGAGTGTATGGGAGGATCTACCCTGAGCTTGCTCCATGACAAAACTTTTAATTACACGGGGGACAGCCAGGCCCAGGAGCTGTGCCTGTATTTAACCAAGGCAGCCAGCGTACCTTATTTTGAAATTCTGGAGAAGTGGATATATCGAGGCATCATCAATGATCCCTACAGGTAAAGGACAGTTAAGGAATGAAAATGAAGTGCAAAAGGTAGGAAATACTGCTCAGGTCTTTGGCTTTTACTTTCTTAGTGCACCCATCCCTCTGCTCTGTAAAGTCCGCATAACCTAGGGGCCTGGACCTGGCAGCAGTGAGTAGACAAGGCAGCACTGCAAGGAAGGGGAGCCGCTGAAGCATATTTAACTACATTTCTTACTTAATTCAGTGTGTATACGGTCGGAGACACTCTCGCTTTATTTTTCCAAATTCAAGGAAATTATATGCAAAAGTCAATAGCGCAACAGTTCAAGAGTGCAATACGCTCAAATTCCACCTCACCGTGCTTGTCCCCTTTAAGTATTCTCCTCTCACATCCTCATCCTCTTCATGACAAGTGGTGAGCCCTCTTCTCATGGGGCGCGAGTATGATAATTTAGTGAATCTATATTAAATGTAGTCTCCGATTATGCTAATCTGGTAGGAGCTGACAACACTGCCTGAAGTTTCTTGGCTTTTGTAGTCATTTGGAGTGTTTTGCTGTGTTTAATAGATTATGCAGCATTTCTGTTTCCCACATTTTCAGAATCCTAAGAGGGGGCAAAACTCAGAATAGCTAAAATGAATGCCTTCCTGATGGTGCGAAGACAGGAAAAGGCCAGCTTCCTCACCTCTACGCTGACAACAAATCCTGTTTAGGCTGGGTTTGTTAACTCTATAAAACTCTGTTTCTGTCATCACTGGTTGCAGATTAGCAGAAACGCTCTGCATAATGCATCTCCTCTTAGTACAAATAGAGACTGATTTCAGTTCTTGATTGGAATCTATTTTCCCAAGCCTTTATTTCGGCTAGCTCATACTACCAGTTTATAGGTCAAAAAAAGTAATCCTCATTGTACCACTCCCTGCTTCTAAACATCTGCTTTAACTGTTCAGTGAGTTCATGGTGGAGGAACATGAGCTGCAGAAGGAGAAGATTCAGGAGGACTATAATGACAAGTATTGGGATCAAAGATACACCGTTGTTCAGCAACAGATTCCCTCGTTCTTGCAGAAAATGGCTGACAAAATACTAAGCACAGGTAGGTGAAGATTCTTATGTAAGAGGAATCTTGAGACAAGCATTACCGTTTTTTGTGTAAGGATAAATGTCACCGTGTTTTGTCAGTTTATGGGGTTTTCCATCCAGACTTTTCAGAGGAATTGAAGAACCAGACTGTAAAAGAATCCCAGTGCCTATAAATAAAACATGTGGGAAGGAGTCCAGCAGCAACAGCTTTCTTACTGCTCTGTTTCATGGGTACAGCTAGCTAGAGGGAGCTAGGCAACTGAGGTTTGAATACGCTGAGTTTTAATTTGGGTGTTTAAATGAACCTGATGGCTGCCATTGCTCTCTTTCCTAAGTACAAACCCCTCCAAAAGCTACTTCCAAAGTGCAGCACCAGCTTTTGAATGTTTCTGGCTATCTGCAGAGTTGTTTTGCCACCACTGGGAAATAACCCCATTTCTAGATCTCTCCTTAAATGTGATACCAGGTGCCTAATTTCAAATTCTGTGTTATCTTCGGAGAGCTGTCTAAATCCTTTCCAGCGTTTGGTAGAATGTAGTGCAAACATCTCACAGTGTATCTTCCTCTTGAAGACAGTGGTTTGAAAGTTTCCCTGGTGGATGTTCAGTAAGTATGAATATGGGTCATTCTTTCTCTTTGCTTCTAGGGAAGTACTTAAATGTTGTACGAGAATGTGGCCGTGATGTTACCTGCCCTGTGGCTAAAGAGGTCATCTATACTTTAAAAGAGCGAGCATACGTGGAACAAATAGAAAAAGCATATAACTATGCTAGCAAAGTTCTTCTGGATTTCCTAATGGAGGAGAAAGAGCTGGTGACTCACCTAAGGTTTGATTCATTTTACCAAATGCATGTTGAATACATTGGTTCCAAGAATGAACAGAAGTTTTTTGAAGTTAGCATGCTTTTCTTGCGCTTGTAGCCCAGAAGGCCAACCGTATCCTGGGCTGCATCAAAAGGAGCGTGACCAGCAGGTCAAGGGAGGTGATCAAGGGTTGGAACTGGATGATCTTAAGGTCCTTTCCAACCAGAACTATTCTATGATTCGATTATTAATGTGTTGTCTCTATTTCCATTAGAAGGGATGACCTGAAAAAGTGAGATTTGGGGGTTTTCCTGAATAAAAAAACAGAGAAGTGTAAAATGATAGAAATGTCAGGTGAGAAGGATATCTGGGTATCTCTAGTCCAAGTTCCTTCTAAGGCTGTTGCCAATACTAGATTAATGATGTTGTGGCTTTGCTTAGCCCAGTCCCAAAACCCACCCTCAGGTATGGATGTCCCCTACCTCTCTCATGACTTGTCCCATGGCTTGTCACTCCCACCTGGGAAAGGAGTTTCCTTTATCACCTGGTATGATCAAGAAGAGTTTAATGTGAATAAGAAATAATTGGATATTAAGCATCTCAGCAAATAAGTGCCCTGGTTGTTGTTCGTTCGAACATAAGTAGTTGGAACAGGGTAAGTGTATTAGCCCTAAGTTCCAGTATAGGGTTTTTCTAAACATTGTCCTTTTTTAAAGTTTATTTTGATAACCTGTATTTTGACTCTCATAATACATTCAGCTGATAGCAAATGCAGGTGCATTCTAGCACACAAACTCCAGCCTCCTTTTGTGAATCAAGCTTTTAGTTACTTACCATCTTCAGGAAACAGTAAACCCGGGAATTCCTGGTTTCACAAAAGGTTGAGAGCTGTCTGAAACCTGCCAGTCATTTAAAGAGATTCTTCCTGGCCTTGCTAATGACTGTCATCCCTCCAAGCCTTCTTTGCTTAATAGGAATGTTCAAGAGACACTGGATTCTGAAGTTCTGATGGCACATGTCCTCTGTTGGGCCCATCCGTCGCAGTGTAGTTTCAGATTAAGGTGTTGCTCAGCCTGCCCAGCTGGGGTCAATGTCTGTGACCTCCTTGTCTTTGAAACAGGGTCTTTGCTAGATCATTCAGCAGCTGCCCTGTGTATAAATGATCTGCTAGGGTGCAAGTGCAGGGGCAGCTTGTTGAGGAGGAAGCTGCTGAGCTTCCAATGTATGTGTGAGCTTTGAGGGCTGAAGTGAGATGCTTGATTAAACCCCAAGGAACTGTGACAGATACCGCTTCTCTTCAGTTAAGCAGCAGTACTGACTCTCTCCATCGTCCCAGAAACGTTGGTTGGAAGGACCAACAACCTCAGCAGATCTGTAGTTCAACCTCCTGCTTGAAGTGGGATTTTCACCAGCGTTAGGTCAGGTTTTCATTTGGGTTTACCCTCTAGGGTGTATCAGTGGTAAGTATCTTGCTCCCCTACCTCTTGTTTCCTCAGTTAACCACTGACAGTCACGACTTCCTCATGACCGGGGGAGTTTCCTTGGTTCAGAAGAGTAATGACAATCAGGTAAACAGTGGGGCTGAGCATCATCCCAAATTGACAGTGATCAGGAGTCTGCAATCATCTTGTGTTAAGGATGTGCTGGTCCTGGTTTTGCTTTGAAAGCTAAATATAGATAATCCTCTGAGTTATCTCCAAGCTTCTGGCCCACTGCAGTAGATTCCCTGGCACCAAGTGAAAATTGAAGTTTATGCATCCTAATGTAGCAGAAGTCAACACAAGTACCTGGAGTGCTTAAAAAATCAGCGCAGATGCTTGTTAATTCAAAGGAGTTTGGGACTCCACTCTGAATTGGCAACTGCCTCTTGGATGGATCTGCATGTGTCCTGACTGAGGTGGTAGGGAGGAGGACACATGCATAAGACTAGTCTCCAAACTGATTATTTGTGGCAGTGTGTTCTCCATGAAGAGGAACATTTTGTGATCAAACCCAGCAGGCTGCCTTGAATTGATTGGTTTTGTTCCTTCAGGTTTAATATGATTAACTTGGGCTTTTATAAACATAATCAATTGTCCCTTCATTTTCTTGAGCAGATCTATAAAACACTATTTCCTGATGGATCAAGGGGACTTTTTTGTTCACTTCATGGATCTCACAGAAGAGGAACTCAAGAAGCCTGTAGATGACATCATAACCACGAGGCTAGAGGCTCTGCTTGAATTAGCCCTGCGAATGAGCACAGCCAACACAGATCCTTTCAAGGATGATTTAAAGGTAAGAGTGTATGTAAGCAGAAGGTAACTGAATTTGAGGAGAAGGCTTGCCATGATTTGGGAAGAGCTGTGTGCCTCTAAGATCCTGCTGGATGTACAGTGAAGGAAAAGAGAATTGATGGCTGTCATTTTGTAGACTTTCTCTGGGTTAAGTCCTGTTTCATCCAGATTAGCAACAGGAAGCACCTCCCCTGGCTGTGTTTTCTTGCTGGTTTCTTGAACGTGGAGAAGGTGCTTTTGGGTGGCCTCAGGATGAAGTGGAAGCAGTGCTGTGTCTCCAATGCTTGTTCTCAGCTTGGGTGCTCACTTTGGAGTACAAGAGAACACCTGATTAGAAGTCCTGCCTATTAATGGTTGCATCTTTTACAGATGCGAAGCAGCACAGAGGCTGTGCCTGGGAAGTGTGAGATCTGAATAAAGAGGCTGAGAGCAAGGGAGAGTGATCAGCAGAGCAGCATGTTGTATGCTGATTGTTAACCACGGCAGCAGCACTGCTCTGGTGTCAGCTGCTCCATTGCAGATCATACCATTAACTGTTGCTTCCTAGATTGGTCTGATGACTTGAGAACGACTGAAAATTTGCACTTCTGCCACATATCTATTGCTGTGCAGTAGTTGTGAGTATCCTGTGGCTTCATTTTTTCCCTGCTCTTCCTTTATAGATTGACTTGATGCCCCATGACCTCATTACACAGCTGTTGAGAGTATTGGCTATAGAAACAAAACAAGAGAAGGCTATCATCAGTGCAGATCCCACAGAGCTCACTCTCAGTGGTTTGGAAGCATTTTCCTTTGACTACATTGTTAAGTGGCCTCTGTCCCTTATTATAAACAGGTAAGATATCAGTCCGCTGAAGGAATAAAAGGCAAAAGCTTTTGCATGGGGGTGAAGCAAATTTCCACACAGCAAAATACGGGAAAGTCTGTATCTTCACAGTGATGTCACAAGTTGCTGCCTAGAAAAGAATGCTTTGGTGGTGTTTTGCCCTGCTTGCTCCGCTTGTAGGCTATGGAATATGGATTGTGTCTTCAGTAGAACCCTACTAAGGCATGCTTGGAAAGTCAAACTTTGATTTCATATGGTGGGAAGAGAGCTCAAAGGATGCTTTCTCAGCCTGATTTTGCTTGTGTCTGATCACCCAGTTTTCATTTGTCCATGGCTTTTCTGAAGTATCTTTCCCAAGAACATGAACTCTCACAAGAGGATTTCCATCCAAGAATCAAACATATCTCAAATGTGAAGAGCGGTAAAAATGCGCTTTCTGGTATCCCTGGTTGCCCACTGGAAGGATAAAGGCTGTTGCTAGAATTGCTACAGCAAGCTATTTTGCATTTATTTGAGTTATGAGGGACTAAATGAGGGTTCATTTTTCTGCAGGGATTTGCCTCCTGTTTCCCTGGAGAAACACTGGCAAACCCTGTGAGTTTGAGGGGCAAGCGCTGTTAGACGGGGAGGGTGACAGATGTGGAATTGTTGAACACCAACAATTAGTTTGTCCCTTAATTTCGCCTTTAAAGAAGCAGTTGACACAGTGGGGCATCTCTTAATGACATGGTGCTTTTGAAATTCTTCTTTTTCTTCCAGAGTGACTGTGTTAGCTCTGATGGTAGCTATGGAAGTGAAAATAGTACTTGGTAAGGTTTCATGAACTGTATCGACTGGAGCTCTGTAGACACCTACACTGAAGTGTCTGAGCACAGACCTGAATCCAGTCCCCGAAGCTATAAATAAGCATCCCCATCTGCTTCTGACAGTGCATTGCTGATGGGGTAATGCTGCCTGTAGCTTGGTTACAGCTTTTTCTTCATGTTTTTGGAGAATCCTGGTGAATTGCTTTGCTGACTGTAACTGTCTTAGTGCAGTGGGTACACGACCTCAGGCTTTCAGCCCTCTGTCCCGGCATCTATGTGAGTGACCTTCCTGCAGGTAGCCCGAGGGAACTGAAGTAGGAGGCTGGTGATGTACCAGCTGGCAGGAAATACAGAGGAGGGTCTCCTTGGAGAGAAATTCTTTGGGTTGGCAACAAATGTGATTTTTTTTTTCCTTTGGTTTGAATTGTTTCAGTGTGGATCCGTGTGGCTGAAGGTGTAAGGAACATATTTTGTAAATGTCTTTTTGCCTTTGGGCAGGCTTAGCCTTCACAGCTTAAAGTCTGTCAATCAGAACAGGGCTTAATCTGGACGGGTTTCTCCTTTCTTTCCAGGAAAGCACTGACAAGATACCAAATGCTTTTCAGACACATGTTCTATTGCAAACATGTGGAAAGACAGTTGTGCAATGTTTGGATCAGCAATAAGACGGCCAAGCAGTTCTCCCTGCATTCAGCTAAGTGGTATGGCCTTTTATTCTCCCAGCTCAGATGCGAAGGTTTGGGTTTCCTTCTTGCTAGTTAGATCATTATGGTGTGAAAATGATCCTTACAAATTTCTCACAGGCTGAGAGAGATCAAAACATAACATTTCAGGTTTCAATAGGAAGTATCTGCTCAATAATCTTTGTGCTGCTCGGCTTGTTCCTCTTTGTTGTCATGTAGTGTAGGAAAGGAAGAAGTGGTCTTTAGGCTTAGCACATGGAACAGTTACAGCGGAGGACATCTGTTCACATATAATCTTGGTCACTACTTTAGCATCAGCAAGATTAGTAAGCACCCTGGTAGTTTAAAAGCAACATCTTTCTCTTCTGGCCAGACAAGGATTTGTGACCTTCACACAGCTTGATTGCTATTTGGTCTGATACAGATTGAATATAGTAAAAATGGTGGGGTGTTTTCCCAGCAAATCGTTCTACCTTGTTCCACCTGTGAGGGTAGACTTTAATCTTTGGATCTCCGCTCCAGGTTGCTGGAAGCACCTGTTTGGAGGGTGAGGCAGACCCCAGCACTGCAAGGTAGTACCTTTTGCCTTGCCAGTGACACTTCCTCGTCACAGGTTAACATTGCCTCACCTTAGCCAGCAGGACTGTAGCTCTGATTCTCCTAGAATTGTAGAGATGTATCAGAAGAGACCTGTGAGGGTCCCTAGTCCAACCTCCAGCTCCCTGGACAACTGTGCTGGAGACAACAGCTGGGGACAAGGCAGCCGTGGTTGAAAACCCCTATGATGGGTATCCCCCACCTCTCCTGACAGTTTGATGAAGTCAGTTCCTAGTTTGCTATCACAGAGCCCGTGTAAATCAACACTGAAAGAGCATCTATATAATCACACTGTTCTATTTGTAAGGTGAAATTGCATTAAATACCTTAGATAGCAGGTGATTGGGTTAAATATTTGGATGCCCTGAACATACTGATGCAAGGCATAGGATGTTTTTAAGTGTTCAATTAACAACTAAGGCTGGAAACCATTTATATGCTTCAATTTTGCCTTACTAATGAGCTCAATAGTTACACTAATTGCTTTAATATTTAATATTAACATTCTAGTCGAATATAAGCAAATATTCAAAGTAATTGTCCAGGCTGTGACGGGTTCAAAACTCTTGACTCTAGTAATTGAGGGAAAGCCAGTTGAATATGTGGAAAACAGAAACGGTTTGCATTGACTTCAATAATCCCTCTCACGCTGCAGCAGTGAATTTGCCAGGGCAGAAATATTTAGCTCTGCTTGACTGTGCAAGCCTGGTGATAGTTCTCCATGGCATTTGCTAGCTCTCAGTAGTGTGGGTGTGATTTCTCCCCTAGGTTTGCTGGTGCTTTCACACTGCGGCAGCGGATGCTGAATTTTGTACAGAATATCCAGTATTACATGATGTTTGAAGTGATGGAGCCAACGTGGCACATTCTTGAGAAGAACCTGAAGTTGGTGAGTGTGTGCGTGCTTGAGAGAAGTCAGAGCAGAAGTCTTAAGTTAACAAATTTGCTACAGGGAAAAATGCCTACTGCAGGTGTCTGTTAGTTTTGTTGGAGGCACTTCAGTATCTTGGAACTGTTCTTATCACACTGCAAAGACCGCTGCCGCTGTGCATCACCTTTCTAATTTATTAGGCATATATCCCTTTCCTGTGCTGCGTCTTCCTATGTCCAGTTCATACTCTGCACCTTGTTATGTGAAGGTGGTGTTCTGCTGAAAAGAAAGAAGGCTATGGAAAAGGAAGAAGGATACAGGGTGCAGTGATCATGAACTGGTCCAGATATTTTCAATTGATTCCTTGGCTGACTTACAGTGCTCTTAAAAGCAAAGTCTGTGCTTTCTCTTCCATGAAGTTGCCACGGACTGGCATGTTAGGACTATCTGCTTTAAAGCAGTGTCTCCCTTATTCAGGAGGCTATTCCACATGTATACTCCCACTGCAGGGAGAACTTTTCTGCTCTGGTAGTACCTGGGAGAGGCTAAGCTCACTTCCCACTGAGTTTTATGCCTGCCAGAGAGGGTATCTGGGCAAAGCATGCCTGGCATCATTTTGGTTCCTGTCATAGAGTTCCTATCACAAGATTCCTGTCCTTGTACTGCGCTGAGCTGTGGGATTTTCCAGGTGTGCTACAGAGTATTTCTGGTTTCCTAATCCAAGTCAGTAACTTTTCCAGAAGTTAACTCTTTGCCCTAGCAATAACTGCAAGAATTGGTTTTTATCTCCTGATGGGCATGTGAGATGGCTTTATTATCTCAGAGTTGAACACGTTCTCAGCTGATGTCCCATCTGCCTGTTTTAAATCAAGAATGAGAAGACACTGGGAGTTTGTCTTTCAGAGCAGCCTAGTCAAGAAGCCCATAAAGATCTTCTCCTATCTGTTTTCATTCTCATCAGATTTGTTGTTTGCACCCTCAACAACAGAGAAAACAGTCTGTCACCAACAGATCAAGGACTATTCTGTCTGTCCAGAGCAAGCTCTTCTCTCCCTTCCTCTTTTACCTGACTGTGGTAAAGATCTAGACTTTTGGGTCATACAGAGTTATTGTGGAAGTTCAAAAGACAAATGAAGGATGATGCCTGAGCACTGGCTGATCTTCTGAAAGCCACAACAGTGCTGCAAATACATCTTGTTTAGATGGAGCACTTTGCCAGGGGAGGGAATCTGACCTGGTGCCATCTTCTTCATGCCAAGGGACAACTCGAGAAGGTCTTTAGGAAGTGCTGTCTGTGAGTTTTGTATGTCTTGACACATACCACTCAGCACAGGCAATGCCTGTGCCAGGCAGTGCTTAATTAATTAAAGCAAGTGATCCGTGATCCATTCCTCAAGCTTGCTTATTTTGCAGCATAACCTTGTGATGGCTGTAGTGATTTTCGTTATCTCAAGTGGCACTGCATCCCTCTTGGTCCTTCTCAGCTTCCTTACCCACTTTGGGGCTGCTGTGTTGGGACTGGTGTTAGGGTGCCCCAGCTATTGCGAGGGAACAGGAGGCGGACGTGCATCACCTTTTCATCTTCCCTCTGGTGGTCATCCTGTGATCAGACACTTCTGGGTTGTGCATCTTTTCCTCTTATACTGTGTAAAAAATACATATCTGAGGTACCAAACAGCTCAACCCTCCTTCTGCCATGTCTATCAAGCTTCAGCTGCTCTCTGATGAACCTTGTGAATCTTCAGCATCAAGTCACCCTGTCTTTGTTTCTGCTGTGTACCCGGGAGTTGTTCTGCAATCAGCTAACCACCATTTTTTTGATGCCCTGACATCCTTTTTCCTGGATCCAGGTCTAGGATCATGAATACATCTGCATATTGTTGGTGAGGACTTCTGAACAAGAAGGGTTTCTATGTTAAACTTCTGGATTGTCTGAAAGAAGGGTATTTTCTTAATTTTGTTGTAAGTTTAGGTTTTCAAAGTGTAATTCCCAGTTTACTTTACTTGCATTGAGGCACTTGTTCAAGGCATCCGGTCCCATTTTCTTCCGTACTGGTGTCCTTTCAGTCTCTGCTGATTCCGAGTGTCCTAGAGAACACTGTTAAATGCAGTAAGCACGCTGTCTATACTGAGGACATTCCGTGTTTGGAAAAGACAATCTCCTGGCTCTTTCTGTCTAAAGATCCCTCTTTGCTTTGGCTCTCAACCATTGAGTTTCTTTGCTCCTTCAGAGCTGTTAGCACTGTTGAAGCGTTTTTATTTGAGTTCCAAAAAGGAATTTGCCAATTTATAGTTTGTCAAAGGAAGTCATTCCCAAGAAACATCTACAGACCAAACCTTTTTGATAGCCCAGGTGGGCAGAATTTTTCTCAAGCTATGGAACATGTGTGAGCTTCTTTAGCCTGCCAGAGACGCTGAGACAGCAGGTATAAAGTGACTTTGCTGGCGCTGGCAAAAGGTGTTTAATGGCTGTATGGCATGAAGGAGAAGTCTAGCAAAGTCTTTGAGGTTTAATCCAAATGTCTGTTTGTCTTCCATCCTCATCAGTGTCCTTCAAGGCTTTTAAATCTCTGGGAGATAGAGCATGCCCTCTACCAGTGCTGGGGCAGGAGAAGTCTGGTGCCTGTTGGTCAGATGGTGCCACGGGTACACGTGAGTTGAACATCTCAACACTGCCAGCTAAAGAAGCTGTTTAAGCAACCACTTCATTAAGCAGCCCTTTAAAAGAGCTGCTGACCATGACATATCCAGCTCCTGGGTAAAATCTGGCTTGATTTAAATAAAAGTATCCTGTATTTCCAAACAGAGGATGCAGAACTGGCTCTTTAACCTCCATAGCCTACAGACTGGGGTGTATTTTCCTTTCATTTGTATTTTAGGAGGGAAAACCATAATCCTCACTGGTCTCATGTAGTGTCTTATGCTGGTTTTTCATTTGCCAGAATTCTCTTGTGCGTTTCCACTTGAAGTTAAGGTGCTTTCTTCCTAGAGGCTGTAACTAGTATCTTTATCTTCAAAACATCATTGTCTTCATCCGCACAACTAGCATCTTCATTGCATTAGAAAACAGCATTTATCCCTCTTCTGTACTAGTTGTTTCAAAGGTTACAGGGGTCTTTTTGCCATTGATCCTTGTGTAGCAGTGTGAATGCCTTGGCAATTTTAGTCCTATAGTTCTTTCTAAAGCTTGACTTGTGTTCTCAGCTTCAGCACATCCTGTAACTGTACAGCGTGACAGGGGATTTTTAATCTGTCATTTAAAACCTGAGGCTGAAACAGCCCCTTGAAGTAGCAGAGCTAGACAGAAATCTTGGAGAACCCTTGCAACACTTCATGTCCCAGTTCCTTACTGTGCTCCTAAAATATGTTTCTGAATAACCTGTATGTTTTAAGCCTCCAAAACTTACTGACATTTGAGGTTCTTTGATTTATTTTTCTCTTTTCCACTTACTGCAGCTGACTACTGAGATTGTGAAGGTAGGAGTGGGCATGACAAGCAGATTGAAAAGCAAAGGAAGTGCATGTTCATAAAGCAGATAGCTCCATTCTGAGCCTCCTTTCTAGTGGAGGGTTTGGGTGATTAAAGAAAACATAACTTGGTTGAGAAGGTAATGTCCAAACAAATCCAAGGGTAAACAGCCTCCGAAGGGCAGTTGAATGCAGTAATGCAAATACAGTGTCCATCTCTGGATGTTTCTCAAAGCTGGAAGATACACGAGAAATCTCTCAATGTGCCCTAGAGCATATTTAAGAGGTCACTGTCCGAGGCAGGGTGCTGGGTTAGAGCTTTGGTCCAGTGCAACACAGCAGTCCTGGTTTGGTTTTTCATTACTGCACTCTACCATCACAGGCATCTAATATTGATGATGTCCTGAGCCACCACACAAGCTTCTTGGATAACTGCTTGAAGGACTGCATGCTAACCAACCCAGAGCTGCTGAAGATATTCTCCAAGCTGATGTCTGTCTGTGTCATGTTCACAAACTGCATGCAGGTACGTACAGCTTCCCCATGTTGACCCTGCCCCTGCCAGACAGCTAGGACAGTCCATTTATATAACTCAACCCCTCTTGTCCTTGATGCGTATGAAAGAGCCCCTGTTCCTCCCACCAGCAGGCTTTTAGACTGTTCATCCTTTCTCCCAAATGGTTTCTGTGGCTTCTCCCTCCACAGAATTCTCTATGCTCTTCTTTTCTCAGTGTTGGGATCAGGTTCGTATGAACCGAATTGCCTCTCTTCAGCCAGTCCTGCAGCAGAATATGAGGCGTAAGTTGCAGGGCTCTGTAGTTTTTAGCATGCTTTCTTGAGGGTCAGGCAAGAACTGGTGATTGGACCCATGGAGGCTGATCTCTGTGGGCCCATTCTAGCCCATAGCTTTAAAAAAGACCCCAGACAACACCTTTCTTTGGGTTTAGGGAGCTTTGTATATTAATATCACCAGCTTAATCTCAGAGGTTGCTTTCATACAAGGTAGTTAGCTGCAGGGCCAGCAGAACTGAGTCAGCCTCGTGCTTTGCCATAGCTGAAAAAAGGGATCTAAACATTTCCACAACCCTCTGCTCTTCCAAGAGGTTCACCCAGAGCATGAAGCTGGACAGTGAGATGGACCGGCTCACCCTGGAGCACGGCACAATGCTGGGCCCACCAACAGAGGAGGAGCGTGCTGAAGAGACAGCAAAGAAGAAGCTGACTAACAAGGTGGGATGTGGATGGACACCTGGACCCTTTCCTCTGTGAATGGTGCCTGGGTTGCAGTCTGATCAGGGTAGCTTACCCTGGTCAGGGTCTTACCTCTTGCAGATAGACCTTCCTAGTTTCTAGAGCACCTATGGCCCCAAAAGCAGAATCTTTACAGAGCTGTGTGTGGTTTTGAGGGCAATGTGGAGCGCTGCTGGTGTCCTCGAAGTCTGTTTTGAAGACCCTTTCTCCCACAGCAGTCCCTACACTTTCTTTGAAGTCCTTAGTTGTGTTTTCAGCTCTGCAGTGTGTACCCACATACAGGCTTTCTGCAACTTGAGTACTTCGTTATTTCCAGAGCTAACGCCTTGTGGTGGATGAGCCAATAAACTCTTGTGTGCAACTCTTTGCAGCCCACCCGTTTCACATCTGGGGTATTTGTCTTGTTCATATTTCTCTATCTAGATGCACATGTACTAAACAATTTGGCCTACTCTGTGCTTAGCAGGTTGCCTCCTGTCCTGCTGAAAGCCCCTGTCCTGGCACACAGCTGGTAAGGTCCATCACACTGAAAGGCAGGCAGAGTGCTCCAGAGGTTACAGTCTGTTGTAGGCAACACTCCGTTTCTGCTTACTGGGTTTTCCTTCTTGGAAGTAAATAATGACAGCATATGTTTGAGGATAAGTCTCCTGGGATCTACTCTGGGGTTCTCCCAGATAGGCAGAGCAAGGGTTTTAACTACCAAGAGCTTCGAAGGATTTTAGTGGCTGAGCAAATGTTAAACTCTGTGGCAGTATTTTTGAGCGGGTTGGGAAATAGGGAAGGAATAATTGAATCTCTTCGGCAAGTGCAAACCAAGCAAACACATGGGGCCACCTTGCCTTTGTCTTGATAGCTTTTAGCAGAGCATGCTGACAACCTCCACCTGACATCTGGCTTTGAAGCAACAATCAACAAGTTTGATAGCAATTTCTCGACCCATCTGCTGGACCTGTTGGACAAACTGAGCGTTTACAGCACCAATGACTGTGAGCACAGCATGCTCAACATCATCTACAGGTGAGCCAATAGTTTTCTCTCTCTAACTTCCCTTCTCTAGTTCCCAAATGCAGCTCAGGAAGAATAAATTGTTGTTTATTACTGTGTGTGTCTGCCCCATCAATGAAAACAACTGAAATCACAAGAAATCTTGCTTAGCATTTCAATGCAGTGCTTAAAAACCTCCCACATTCTTTTGATTTATGTGAAATGTGTCTATTAATGTTGTAAAAGTAACACAGTGTTAGTTTTATTGGGGATCGTCTCCATGTGTGGTCAGTGAAGAAACTGATTCCTGAATACAGCATTATTCCAATATGATAGAATGATGCAAGGGATTGATCATAAGTGGCTATTTTGTTTTGAGTTCACACCTTTAAATAAGCATCCCTTAATACAAAATAAGGTTTTTATAGTTGCCTCATCCATACTTACTAGCTTCAGAGAGAGAGAGAAAATTAGGTGAGATGCACAAGGCCATTTTTGGAAGAATAAACCTTTGGTTTTGCTATAAGGGTCATACATATTAGTGTTATTGGGCTTTGTAAGATCTGTGTTATAGATTGGTGTAGCATGGAGGGACCTGCCCTGGTACTTTTAGCTTTGAAGAACCATAGATAATGTTCTAAGAGCATTACTCTGCAAGTTGAGCCCATGTTCTATGCCAGCAGAATGCTTCTCACTCTGATCCTCTAGTGTAAGATGTCCCTGCCCATGGTAGGGGGTTGAAACTGGGTGATTGTAAGGTCCTTTCCAACGCAAACCATTCTGTGATTCCATGAGTCTGTGGTCCTGCTACCCTGAACATCCATTAGTTTCTTCATGCTGGCTGTGAGCCCAGGTGTAGTCTTATTTTCATGTATAAACAGTTGTAAACAGCTGCTATTGAGCCAGCCAGAAATTCAGGTCATGTTTAGGTGTCAGTTGTTTCCTTTCATCTTTTTGTGACAAAAGCCCTTGCTTTACTAAGGAGCACTCCCTACTTATAAGGATAATGCTCCATCGCTGGCGGTGTTCAAGGCTGGGTTGGACATAGCCTTGGGTGGCATGGTTTAGTGGGAGGTGTCCCTGCCCCTGGCAGGGGGGGTTGGAACTGGGTGATCTTAAGGTCCTTTCCAACCCTATCTGTTCTATGATTCTGTGATTCTGTAATCTTTGTCTGAATCTGTAATGGTTTTCAGTTCTGGACACGCTAGAATCAGTTGTTAGTGGTACATAATTTCATTCTTAAATGTGCCCAATAACTGGTAAATAACATGCGTTTCCTTTCTTCCCTTGGTGCTGTAGGGATTCATGCCCCGATCCCTTCGATATTTAGTACAGGACAGATCATGATACAGTTCTTTTTAACCACATAGGACTAAAGGGTCCTTTGAGCTTTTTCCTGTTCTTTGTCCTCTTTTTTATTCTATTTAAGTGTAGTATTATTGCTCCTCTCCTTCATTTGGTCTTTGGGAACTGTACTTTTTGTTGGTCGTTCTCATCCTTTAGCTTCATCTTCAGGAAAACAGTAAGAATACGAACCTGCAACCATTAAGTACTGTTCACTGCCCTCCTGTGTCAGATGTCTTTTATGGCTGGCTGATAACCCTTACACCTCTGTTGAGATGTGCTACACTGGAAAACAGAGAGAGATAAGGTTTAGGAATGTTTTTTTTTTGAAGCAGGTTGGTGTCCGCTCCTCATCCTGTGTCTCTTGAAGCTTTCATCGTCCTTTTGTAACAGCATCTGACAGGGCTGTCCGGGCTTCCTGGTATCTGCAAATATTGTTTTGTGAACTATTCCAGCAGGAGACTGGGCTTCCAGTTCTTCTTTACTCCTGAGAACTTCTTGATTAGCAACTGCCATGTGTTTACACAGCCCCTGGCCTCCTGTGTTAGCATCTGCTGCTCTGAGGACGTGGTCACAGCTGAGACCAAGCTTGGACGCTAAAACTCTCATCTCTGTTACCATGGATGCTTACAGGAGTCGAGTCTAGCCCACCAGCTCCCACAGCACTGTAGGGAATTACATGCTTTGTCTTCTTCCTTGTAGGATTGTATTCCTTATTTAAGGGGGACAGGGATACTCACAGGCATCTGAAAGGAAATGCAGTGCCAAAGGAGTACTTGCTGCTCTGAACTTTCCCGCTTCCATTCCCTGTCAGAATAGGAGCTTTTAATCCAGCCACCAGAGCTGCCCTTGTTGGTTGATTCTCAGTCCCTGAATTGGGAGGGTAGGAGAGGGCCCCTTCTCTACAGTTGTAATAACACTGAGTCACTCTGTTTCTGAAGTGACCGGAGTCAGAGATCTCCTTCTTATCATGGAAATACTTCAAGGTGAGGCCCCAAAAGTGCAGGTGATTGCTGTTCCTTTCAGGACTAACCAGGACAGCTAAATCTGCATTTCCTTTTAGGAGATGATGGTGCAGCCTCCTGGACGTTTTATGTCGACCTTTATTTGCTTGGGCATCGCTGTATTATCACTGTGCTGTTGTAGACTGCAGGCAGGATCCACCTGTAGAATTGTCAGGCCAAAGGGGTTAAACTCTTAGGCTCCCCTTGCTGCCATCACTCCTAGGTGTTACAGTGGCATCCGGAGTCAGACTAGATTCAGGGATTGAGACCATAAGTAGTTGAGTCATCAGGCAAGAACATTTACTCCTCCTCAGTGTTCCAGCTCTGCCTCCTTCTTTATCAAGCGCTTACATTTTTATCATTACCAGCACAAGTTCTAACAGATGGGCTTTTTTACGATGCTCCATCCAGAGATCTTAATGGCAACTATTGCCATGATCCAGCCACTTGGACCATCACTACAGGTCACTCAGGGCATGGCCAACGCAGTGTTGAGGACCAAGTCACCTGCTCTTTTAATAGAAGAGCATCATGACCCCACAGTCCTTGAATCTTGCAAAGAAAGTACATATGGAGATTGTTCCATTGGTGGGATCACCCAGCTGAGTCCAAGGCTGGAGCTGGTTCTCAGCTTACTCAAGAAGACAACAACAAGTCTTTGCTCAGCCTTTTCATTGTGCAGCAGCGGAAGCCCTGCAGCCTTCCATCACACTCTATCATGTGTGATGCCAGACACTGATGTAAGGCCTTTTCTGACAGTAGCTCCTGTCAGCACTGCTCCTACACTTAGCATCAGAAGTTCACCTCTTCCATCATTGCTTCCGTACCCTTGTGTCAACTTTATGCATCTACCAGGACAATGGGACGAGGACCATAGAGACTGGCTGTGTATCTTACGCAGTTCCGGGTCCGTGGTGCCATGGTCTGGAGCTATCCTCCACCACATAGATGTTTTAGTGCTTCACAGACTGCTCACAAGTGTTAGCTGTGGCAGGATGTGACTCGTGAGCTGCGGAAGCTCTGGAACCAGCTCTTACAAATATGGAGGGGTTGGTTTTCATACGAGTGCTTCCTGCTTCAGGGGAAAGGAGAAGTTTGGTGATTCAGGAAGGTTCTGAGAAATGCTTCTCTTAGCAGTTTGCATTGAGAACGATGACCTAATCTGCAACCAGTTGTTCAGAAGAGGGGCTGAGTTAATTGCCCCCCCCCCCGGTATTTCCATGCCCCAGTTGTGTCCAAGGGCTGCAGAGTGTTTATGCCATCAGGACTGTCATCACTATCAAGACCCCCGATCTGGGATTATGTGAGTCTTCACCAAGATGTTGGACACAGATGTCCCCATTTCCTTAACTGAAATACAGCATGTTAACAGGCCATGCAACAGAACACGTCTTTCCATTTCTACAGGCTGCTCAGTAATGTTTTAGAGAGTAGAAGTCCCATGATGAATGCCCAGACGTGACATTTAGCTCTCATTCAGTCTGTAGAGATTATTGGATAGAGTCCTGGACTCTATGGCAACAGGAGCCCAAGAACCAGAGCGGAGATGGTTGCCATCTGAAATAACACATTTGATAGAGAGATGGAGCAGTTTATAAGATATATAAGTGGTTTATTATAAATGATAACCTTTTTATGTGGCTGCTTTTCAAGGGTGATAATCACATGTAAGATAGATAACAAAATATCCCTTTTATTCATAATTCTGGTCCTGTGCTTTTCTTTATTTGGTCTGGTTAGTATTTATTCAGTTTACAGTACTGAATCCATCGCATCTATAGCACCAAACAAGGGAAGACAAAGATCCTGATGGTTTCCTTCAAAGCAGGAAAGCTCACACAGTAACTCACAGATCGTCAGTGTGCTGCAGTCCTGCTGAGGTGCCATGGCTACATCACTAGCAGTGGTGACAGAGGGTTTGGCAACAGCAGAGAAATCTTCAGTCACTTCTTCATTGAGTAGTGAAAAGAGAATAATTACAGCATTTGTTTGTCATACTTTGTCAGGAGGATTACTTAATTCCAAATACTTAGAAATCTGACCCATCAAGTACTGTTAGCATCCATCAGATACCCTTCCTTAAACAGTTTGGAGGAAATGGCAGTGGCTGAGCTTAGAGTATGAAGTAATACAAACCCCAGTGAATAAAAGCTCCAGCCACAAAGCAAGAAACCAAGTGTAAGCAGAGTTTGAGGAAGCACCATGTGGATTCTTAAGAGGGAGTTATCAAAGATCATTTAACCCTAAATGTACAGCTGGAAGGGAAGCAGATCAAAATTCAAGAAGTCTGCAATTCAAGAAGTTTGGAATAAAGCAAATTTAGAAATGGAACAGGTCCTCAAAGCAAGGATGAGGTCTCTGCTCCCATGGAACAAGGGATGGGACAAGAAGAAATGGCCTCAAGCTGCACCAGGGCAGGTTTAGATGGAGATGAGGAACAATTCCTTCCCCACAGAGTGCTCAGCCATCGGATCTGCCCAGGGCAGTGCTGGAGTCACCCTCCCTGCAAGTGCTCACACACCGTGGAGATGAGGCCCTCAGTGCTGTGGGTCAGTGGTGGCCTTGGAAGTGCTGGGGAATGGTTGAACTGAATGGGCTTAAAGGTCTTTTCCAGCCTGGCTGATTCTATGGTTCTGTGATTCTCTGATCTCCTGGCCTCTTATTTGAATCAAAGTTTGGTAAATGTGCCTGCCTCAGTGTCAGGTTTCCTTTGTACAACTCCTAAAGGACGGAAGAGACATAAGCTTTTCAACCAGGATAGAGCAACAGATAAATTCCATCTGTCGAGTCTCTGTTTTCTGCAGTCACCAAAAAATGCCAAGGAACAATTTGTTGCCATTTGTGTAAGGTTGTTAAGCAACGTGAAACTCAAATATTGTGCCCATTCATTTAGTATTGGAGCAACTTAATTTGAGAGATGAAGAGAGTAACTTTTGTGTGATTCACAGGCTTATATCAACTATTGCTTAGTGTTCCAGGGCACTTCGTTTGAAGAGCTGCATGTCTTAGTTGGCTTGACAGTGCAGAAATGTGCCTGGGAAAGGTCACAGCAGGCATGGAGCTGGGAGGTTTTGTGGCATCGTTTCAGATTATCAGGGAGACAGGGTTATGATATTGCTGCTGTTGCCTTCTGTTGCAAAAATGGTTTTAATGTGAATTTATGAAGGTGTGATTTAAGAAAGCGCGATGGCATTCTATTGCTTGCTACACGGATGAAGCATGCAAAGGAAAACCGACTTAGAATCGATTTAGAAGTGTTTGCACAGAGGCTGAAGACACAAAAGACGTCAGGGTGACTGTTGTGGCTTAAGCCCAGCTGGCAGCCAAGCACCAGGCGGCCACTCCATCACCCCCTTCAGGGGGATGGGGAGGAGAACCTGAAAAGGTGTAAAAAAACTGTGGGTTAAGAGAAAAGCCGATTTAATAATTGAAATAAAAGTTGTTGGTGGTGATGATAATAATAGGGGAGGAGGAGAGGAGGGGGAAGCAATAAACCCCACCCCTCCAAGGAACAACAGAGATACCGCACTGTGCCATTGCTCACCACCCGCTGATCGATGCTCAGCTCATCCCCCAGCAGCTATGGGTGGCTCCCCACTCACTCCCCCCAGTTTCTGTACTGGGCATTGCATGCTGTGGTATGGAATACCCTTTGGCCAGTTCAGGTCAGGTGTCCTGTCTCTGCTTCCTCTTGGCTTCTTGTGTCCCTCCTCACTGGCAGAGCATGGGACTGAAAAGCCCTTGATTTAGAGCAGTTACTAGAACAGGAGACCCTCCCATTGAGTCATGAGGTTCAGAGTGACACCCCCCCCCCCCTTGCTTTCTAACCTCCTGATAGAGCTTAAGTGGGGCTCGGTTCAATCTTTGTCTCAGACTTGGACAGCGGTTTATGTCTGAAAGAACTAATCACATAGCTTTCATTTAGTGTTAATTCAGCATGTTATCAGTCACTGAGTGGTCATCTCTCTGCCTTGGGTAAGGAGGGATCTCCCAATGTCAGGTAAGGAATCTCAAACCTTGAGAGGCATCCCAGCTCAAGAGTGGAATTACCTGGCATGCGGTCCATCTGCAGTGCAGAGAGAACTTGAACTGATGCAAAGATCTGTCATTAGCAGATGACAGCTCCCTCTGCTTTGAAGAGCAAACTGAAGAGGCCGCTCAGCTCCAGGGATGATCACAGCCATGCAGCAGCCTTGCTGCCTAGGAGGGAGAGCTCAAAGAAGGCTCATTTAGGCTGCCTGTGTTCTAGAATAAAGTGGTTGGCTTGTAATCAAATTGCACACAGTGGGAAAGGTATGCTTGAGACTCCTTTTACCCACCACATCCTTTGGTCCTCGGTAAAGGAGTCTTGGAAAAGCCACGTGCTGTACATGCGTTAATGGCATGATCAGTGCTCCAAGCTCATAATCATCGATGCTTTCTGGGTCACTCTGCCCTTGGTGGGTTTCCTGGAGGAGTTCTTGCCTTGGCTACAGTTCAGACTTTCACCTCCTTTGGAGCCTGTACCAAACTACTGCTGGTTTGCTTTAGGTGGTTGAGTGCATCTCCTGCTTTGGAGAGGTGTGTACAGGTACCAGCAGGAGTTGTGATTTTGGCTCAGCATCTTCCAACCAGTTACTCATCTTCTTGAATCATGAATCTGAAGCCTGTTTGTATCAGCGAGGTGATGGTAGTGGTGGTAATGCAACATTCTGTGGTAGTTACAGTGGACAATATGGTGGATTTCATATGGGAATTAATACCATAGTTCAATGGTGGTATTAAGGAGCGGTGGGAAGGGGTCAAGAAGATGCAGGGACTGAGGAGCCCTCAGCCTTGGCACCTTTGTCTCCGAGTGACAGGGCTGTGTGGTCAAGCCATGGCTCTGGTAAAGCTGCAATTGGTCCTTCGTGGTGTGTTTTATAATGTAAAGAACAAGCGAAATTTAGCCATCGATCGAGGGATGAGCACAGAAGAGGTGTCAGTGACAACAGCCTATGGCACAGTACAGACATCCCCATCTCGCTCTGGACCAGCCACTGTGTCTACCCAGCCCATGGCAGTCCCGTGTTGGGGATGGCAGGTCCAGAGCCCACTGTGGTGTGGCCACATTCATGCCTTGGGAGAGACTTCTCCAGGGGCTGTGGCTGGAGAAGAGGAAGGCTGTGGGCAGGAGGAGTGAAACACTGGAGAGGTCTGTGCTGCCGTGCATCATCTCCTGCTTCCCACAGCGAGACTTGCTTTGCTTCACATCCCTCATTTGAACCAACTTCGTTCTAAAATTCACCTCACCCTATGAAAGACTTCCATAGCATCACAGAATCCTAGGATGGGTTGGGCTGGAAGGGACCTTAAAGCTCATCCAGTTCCAACTCCTGCCACAGGCAGGGACACCTTCCACTGGAGCAGGGTGCTCCAAGCCCCTGTGTCCAACCTGGCCTTGAACACTGC